>JAQQPU010004860.1:0-26114 GCA_029168905.1 Artemia sp. Kazakhstan ARC1039
GTGATAAAGAGAAAAAAAAGCTACTTACTTGCGATTTTTTCATAATTTCTTGAATGAAGTATCTGTACTGTATATCCAAGAGGTGAAATTAATAAAGAGTTTGTTACTTACATACAAATATTTTCATAATTTCTTGAATGAAATTTCCGTATTGTGTATCCAAGAGTTGACTTCAAGAAAGAAATTGTTTTTTTTTCATAATTTCTTAAATGAAATTTCCGTATTGTGTATCCAAGAGTTGACTTCAAGAAAGAAACTGTTACTTACTGAGAATTTTTTCATAATTTCTTGAATTAAATTTCTACATCGTGTATCTAAGTCATGAAAACAATAAAGAGTTTGTTACTTACTTGGAATTTTGTCATAATTTCTTGAACGAAATGTCTTTTTTGTTTATCCAGCAGGTGAATTCAAGAAAGAATTTGCTACTTACTTACACTTTTTTCATAATTTCTTTAATGAACTGTCTTTTTTATTTACCCAGGGGTAAATACCCCTGACCAATCACAGAGCGCAATTTGTAGAACTGTAAGCATATTTTGACATTTTAAGTTATGTACAAAAAGAAAAAAAATAAATAAAGTTGAAAAATTTCGAAGTTTTAAAAAAGTTTGAATTAAACACTTTTAGGATATCGAATGTCTTTACTGAAAAGAAGAAAAATCACACGGAATCCGGCAACTGAGTCTCTCAATCCCCGTAAAGCTCTTTTAAAAGATACAAAAACTACTTATTTAACACAAAAATTTCGCTTTTAATGACCAGCAAGTAAAGAAAAATCACACGGAATTAGGCAACTGAGTCTCTCAATCCCCGTAAAGCTCTTTTAAAAGATAGAAAAACTACTTATTTAACACAAAAATTTCGTTTTTAATGACCACCAAGTAAAGAAAAATCACACGGAATTAGGCAACTGAGTCTCTCAATCCCCGTAAAGCTCTTTTAAAAGATACAAAAACTACTTATTTAACACAAAAATTTCGTTTTTAATGACCATCAAGTAAAGAAAAATCACACGGAATTAGGCAACTGAGTCTCTCAATCCCCGTAAAGTTCTTTTAAAAGATACAAAAACTACTTATTTAACACAAAGAACCCCCATGTAACTGAACCCCTGTATAACTGAAACCCTGTACAACTGAACCTCCGTGCTAAATTTCATTACGTTTAATATCTAGCCACCAAATGCTCCAAGCCTCAGAAGAAAAAGGGATTTTGAAAACAGGGAGCCCGATTTTCGAAAAAAGGGATACCCCCCGTGCAACTGAATCCCCTTGTAACTGAACCCGTGTATAACCGAAACCCCCCGTGCAACTGTATCCCCTTTAACTGAACCCTCGTGCAAGTCACCCCTCTATGCAACCCATCCCCCTCAAAACACTTTTCAGCCATTTCTTTTTAAATTGACAATATTTTTCAAACGTTACTTATGTATTATACAGATCACATCGGCGAGGTAAAGCTAGGTCAAGTCACAATGTCATTCTATCGTTACTTTTCAATTAAGCTATTGAATACTTTCTAGCAATGTCTCTTGTAAACGTCAAATCTATTAAGTATCTGAGCTTATTCTTTGTATTGTTGATGCAAGCATCTCATTCTTTAATTACCCGTGAGGCATTCTTAACCTTCGCAATACCTTTACGCAAATATCTTTTCGCAAAAAAAAAATTCGCAAATCTCGTAAACTAAAGAAGTAATTACCCTTTTCAAAAAACATTGGTCCTTCTATTAATGAATCCATGAAACGAAACCAGTCTGATAGCATCACACACAATCACGCTCCTAGTTCCAAAAATGGAATGCATGTAGGGTTCGTAGTAATAGGTTTAAAAACCTATTAGCCAAGTTTAAAAAAAAAACCTACTAATCAACTTACAGATGAATGACCACGAATTTAACCTAAAAAATATTCAAATCCTAATCACCAATCAAGTTATACTCGTTCCTCTTGGCAGGCAAATGACCCTGGTAACCCCAATTCGTTGAAAATATACCCGCAAATGCCTCAGGCGTATATTTGCATGTATATTTTTAATATATAGATGCCTTACTACTGAGGACACTCCCCCGCAACTCTCAAAGCAAGGGTTTTAAGTTATACCCTGGGGGCATATAAGGTTTTTATAGAAGGCGTTGTGGTAGAAACTTCAAAACAGGCTCATTTGACTGGAAACTAAAGGGCTAGTGCCCTTTTTAATAGTCGAAAGTGATTGGAGTGCAACTAGCCCCCCCACGCCCATCATTCCCCCAAACACATCCAATCAAAATTTTTAGATATCCATTTTGTTCAGCGTAGTTGATTTCCAGATAGAAAATACATTTTTGAGGAGGACACTTCCCCACAACCCTCAGGGCAAGGGTTTTAAGTTATGTCCTGGGGCATATAAGCTTTTTATAGAAGGCGTTGTCGTAGAAACTTCAGAACAGGCTCATTCGATTGGAAATTAAAGGGCTAGTGCCCTTTTTAATAATCGAAAGTGATTGGAGTGCAACTAGCCCCCCCTCCCACGCCAATCATTTCACCAAACACATCCAATCAAAATTTTGAGATAGCCATTTTGTTCAGCGTAGTTGATTTCCAGATAGAAAATATATTTTTGAGGAGGACACTCTCCCACAACCTTCAGGGCAAGGGTTTTAAGTTATGCCCTGCGGGCATATAAGGTTTTTATAGAAGGCGTTGTCGTAGAAACTTCAAAAAAGGCTCATTCGATTCCAAATTCAAAGGGCTAGTGCCCTTTTTAATAGTCGAAATTGATTGGAGGGCAACTAGCCCCCCCTACGCCCATCATTCCCCCAAACACATCCAATCAAAATTTTGAGATAGCCATTTTGTTCAGCATAGTTGATTTCCAGATAGTAAATATGTTTTTGAGGAGGACAATCCCCCAAAACCCTCAGGGCAAGGGTTTTAAGTTATGACTGGGGGCATATAAAGTTTTTGTAGAAGGCGTTGTCGCAGAAACTTCAAAAAAAGCCCATTCGGTTGGAAATTCAAAGATCTAGTGCCCTTTTTAATAGTCGAAAGTGAATAGAGGGCAACTAGCCCCCCCCCACGCCCATCATTCCCCCAAACACATCTAATCCAAATTTTGAGATAGCCATTTTGTTCAGCGTAGTTGATTTTTACATAGAAAATATATTTTTGAGGAGAACACTCCCCCATAACCTTTAGGGAAAGGGTTTTAAGTTATGCCCTGGGGGTATATAAGGTTTTTGTAGAAGGCGTTGTCCTAGAAACTTCAAAAAAGTCTCATTCGATTAGAAATTCAAAGGGCTAGTGCCCTTTTTAATAGTCGAAAGTAATTGGACAGCAACTAGCCATCCCCCCCACGCCAATCATTCCTCCAAACACATCCAATCAAAATTTTGAGATAGTCATTTTTTTTCACGTAGTTGATTTTCAGATGTAAAATATGTTTTGAGGAGGACACTCCCCCACAACCCTCAAGGCAAGGGTTTAAGTTATACCCTAGGGGTATATAAGGTTTTTATAGAAGGCGGTGTCGTAGAAACTTGAAAAAAGGCTCATTCGATTGGAAATTTAAAGGGCTAGTGCCCTTTTTAATAGTCGAAAGTGATTTGAGGGCAACTGCCCCCCTCTCACGCCCACCTTTTCCCCAAACACATCCAATCAAAATTTTAAGATTTTATTAAACGTAGTTTTAAGGTCTGGAAATTAGGTCTTTGAGGATGAAAACTCCCCCACAGCCTTCAGGGCTGGGTTTGTAATTTAAGGATTCTCCGATTCCTTCATATTATTTTTTATGGAAGGGATACTCGTATAAACTTTAGAGAGGGCTCATTTGATTGGAAATTGAAAGTTCTTGTTCACTTTTTAAGAGTCAAAAGAGATTGGAGGGCAACTAGCCCCCCCCCCCCTCCTCCAAGCTCTAAATGCATTAGATAAAAAGTTTGTTAAAAATAGTTGAAAGGTTAAGTAACAAAACTCTGGCGTTGACAAAACCCTCCAGGGCCCGGGGGCAGGAAGGGATTCTCATATAAACTTCAGAGAGGGCTCATTAGATTGGAAATTGGAAATTCTAGTCCAGCTCTTACGAGTCAAAATCTATCGAAGGGCAAATACCCCCCCCCCCCCACCCCCTTTTCCCCACCCCTCCCTTTGAACTAATTCTGTTTATACCTGAAGGCCTAATGAGAGTTAGAATGTTTTGGTATTAACACGCACCTGTTAGGCATCTGCTCTCCTCCCTAACAAGGAAAGAAACAGAGAGTATAAGACAGTGGCGGATCCAGGGGAGGGACGAGGGCCCCCCTAAAGTAGTCTAAAGTAATGTAATTTACTGAATTAACGCAAGATTGCGTTAATTAAACTTGCTCCTAACGTAAGTTTATCGGATCAACCTATTTTGCCCCCTCCCCTAAAAAATCCTGTATCTGCCCCTGGTGTAAGGGCACTATAAATTTTAATTTGTAATTCAATGAAACCCGTGCCAAAGTATATGCGACCATCTCTTCCACATAAAGTGCCCCTGGAAAAAAAAATAAGTATTAATTCATTGAACCCTTATTGCTCTTTACTTAGGTAACGCTATAGCATTGCTCCTGACCTAAAACGTTGAGTAGAAATTTTAGCTTCCATTTTTATGAATATCCGAAATTATCTGAGGGGAATGTGTTTGGAGAGCATATTCCACGGCTGGGAAATTTCTGCTGGGTGGAATTTAACGCGGGGGAATTATCAGCAGGAAAAGAAAATGTTCTTTGAGGGGGAGAATTTCCCAGGGGTGGGTTTTCCAAATGTGAATTATTCAGGGAGGCGACGACTAAACCCTTTCGATAATATTCTAAATTTTACATCTGAAAGTAACGGGAATCAAGAATCAACGGAAATGTCAGAGATAGCACTTCAGGTTCCTTTAGACGATTTTGTTCGTGTCTTTTGAAAAAAGACATTTTCAAAAGACAGATTAATTTAATTTGTTTTAATTTCTCTGTGGCTGCTCAATTATGCATGCGAGGGGGGAAACTTCCCCCCGCCACTGTCTTTGATAAGGTTTCAGTTTGTATCTCAAGTCTTAAAAATGAACGCAATGCGATAAAAGTATTACTCAAAATAACATATATAGAATAATATATGCAAATAACACGGAAAAATTAATCAAAATTGCATATTATGAGTTGAGGCTCACCCAAATGATGGGCCAGGGGGCTCACCATTCCACAATCTATGAAATCAATCCTGCAATAACTGAAAATATAAAGTATTTTTGAGTATTTTAACGTCTTCCACAACTCAAACGGTCCAACATTCTACAGCCCAATGAGTCTGTCTAATCTCCTAAATCGGGAACGGAGGAGATAAGTGAAGTTCCACCCCATATTGGATGAGTCTCCAACCTCGCCCTCCCCCTCTCCTACTGTCTACGCTAAAGTTTTCTTCCTTCTACCAACTACGCCACCCCCACCCCAAAGACTTTAATAAGGCAAAGTTTTGTATGGGAAGAACACATAGTAAATCTATTATAATTATCCAATTATAAGGTTAAAATACATACTCTGTGATAGATGCAAAATTGCTTTGGCACACAAAATCCTATTAAGGTCAATTCCAAACAGTCGTGATCCCTTTGTGTCAGCAAGTGAAATGGTCAATACACCCTTATTGGAGCTATTTTTTCAATCCATTAATTGTTGCCAATCGCTGTCCACAAGTTATGAAAGCTGTCTATTGTTCATATATAAAGTTTTTATCAAAGAGGTAATCGTATAGACTTTGAAAAAAGCCTCATTCGATTTAAATTGAAAGTTCTAGATCCGTTTTTTAAAGTCAAGAATAATCGGACAGTAAGCAACCCCACCCCATGCAATAAAAACTTGAAACTTTTTGCAATCAAAAACGAACAAAAATTAATTAAAAAAAACTTTCCAAAAAATAATTTTTTCAAAGAAAAGTAAAGTTCATTTTAAACTTAAGCTCAGGAGATATGAATAGCTGTTAAAATTCAAACTGAAAACGACCAGAAATTACTATTAAAGAATAAATGAAACCCAAAACGAACAGAAATTAAGTAAACAATCATAGCAAAAACATACAACAAGTAATAATATATGAATGAATAAATAGATTTTAAAGTGAGTAATGCTTAGATTGAATATGAAAATCAAGCTTAAAACGAAAAAAATAGTTTGCTATTAAAGTATAAATGAAACTTAAAACGAACAAAATTAAATAAACAATCAATGCGAATAAACATACAATATATATTAATGTAAATGAATAAATAAATCTTAAAACGAGTGAAACTTAAATTGAATATGCAAATCAAGTTTGAATCGAATAAAAATAACTACAAACAAGAGTTTGGGTATCGCCTCACTGAAGAAGCCTAAAACCTACTGCGTCATTGGCGCTTTACTGAAAACGAATTATATTACAAATGTTTTCTTTTGTACTTAATATTGAAAATAAATATTAAAATTACAGTAAAATTTTGAAATGATGAGCTTTCAGCAATTAATATCATTATACATCAAATATTCAGTTTAATTTATTAGTTCTTTCCATGATTGGTTAAGACAAATATAGTTTCACTACAAACAAAATTTGGATATTGCCCCCTTCTTTAACTGCAAAAACCTAAAGCCTTCTGCGTCATTGGCGCTTCACTGAAAACGAATTACTCTTATATTACAAATTCATTCTTTTCCAGTTCTTACAGCATTGAAAAGGAAAATAAAAATTACAGTGAAAAAAAAATCTTGAACTGATGGATCTGTCAACAATTAATATCATTATATAGCTAATATTCAATTTGATTTTGTTTATACTTTCCAAGACTATTCAAGACTCAAATAGTTTTCAGTAAGGCGCCAATGACGCAGTAGGTTTTAGGCTTCTGCAGTGAAGCGATACCCAAACTCTTGTTTGTAGTTATTTTTATTCGATTCAAACTTGATTTGCATATTCAATTTAAGTTTCACTCTTTTTAAGATTTATTTATTCATTTACAATAATATATATTGTATGTTTGTTCGCATTGATTGTTTATTTAATTTTGTTCGTTTTAAGTTTCATTTAAACTTTAATAGCAAACTATTTTTTTCGTTTTAAGCTTGATTTTCATATTCAATCTAAGCATTACTCGCTTTAAAATCAATTTATTCATTTATATTATTACTTATTGTATGTTTTATGCTATGATTGTTTATTTAATTTCTGTTCGTTTTGGGTTTCATTTATTCTTTAATAGTAATTTCTGGTCATTTTGAGTTTGAATTTTAACAGGTATTCATATCTCCTGAGCTTAAGTTTAAAATGGCCTTTGCTTTTCTTTGAAAAACTTATTTTTCGGAATTTTTTTTAATTAATCACTAAAAACAGCTTTAAATTCACGTTTGAATGAGCTCCCTCCCAATTATCTTGGACCTTCGGTTTGATACAGTCACCCTGTTAAAAATAAAACAAATAAACATGCATCGACTATGTTTCTTCTGAAAAAAAACGAAATTCCACATTTTAAAAACTGGAGCTTGAAACCTCTATGGTAAGGTTCTCTGATATGATGTATCTAATAAAGGGATTTTCAATAAGATATCTTGCTTTTTTGGGGGTGTTTCCCTTTTCTTTCAAAAATCAGGCAAATTTTCTCAGATTTTTGGTTTTGGGTGGGTAACAATATACTGAAAGAATTATATATATTTAGAGGCAGCATAAAAAGCCAATACTGCCGGTTTAACAATTGTCCTGAGATTTCAAATTTTAGTTTTGGTGAATATTCGTCCAAGTCACTTTTTACTTCCAGTTTTTTTTTTTTAACGACAATCTGTTTGATAAGATTCTCTTGAGGCAATTTTTTTTTTAACTTGTTCATTTTATTTAATTGAATAGGACAATAAAAAGAAAGAGGGTTAATTTGGCAGCTGGATAGTAAGTTTAAATTTTGTTTTTCTTTCGCTATTCTATTTTTTTTTTTTTTTTTTTTTAGTGTCTGAATATATAAGGGATTTAAAATCGAAGGAGGGAGAATTGTCCCGTTATGAAAGAGGCATATTTTACATGGCCATTATAAAATCAACACGTGGTATCTATGCAGGAAGGGCGTAGGCAATTGCATAAAGACAAGCCTACATCTCTTATAATCTAAGGAAGCAATAAATCTTTCTGTAATTTTGGTTTGAGTTTGATTTTATTTTAAGATTAAATGCATAATAATTAAATATATTATTGATTAAATAAATTGATCCCTTTGCCAGGAATCCTTGTCATTTAAAATTTACTGTATTTTGTCTTATTTTGCATGCAATTTAATTGCTCTTTTTATTTGAGTTTTTTCCTAAAAGTATTTAAAAATAAACTTATTCCTACGAAAAAAAATTCCTGAAATATATTCTCTGTCACCCAACCACCACTGATATTTTGGTGTGTGGGGGCGCCCCCCCCCCCCCCTTGGAAAATTTTCTGCCGACGCCCTGTTATCACTCTTTGTTTTAGGTTTTAATATTTCTTTTTAGTTTCTTTGCAAAATTTTGAAACGAAAATATTTTAAAAATTAAACTTTGAAAAACGAAAACTTTCCTATTATAGATGGATTAATCCTCAAAGCGTATTTTTAAAACAACGATGGCAAAAACGTAAATACCACGAAAGCTTTCAACCACTAAATTCACAAGAAATAGATAACAAAATAGTTGTTGGTGTTTGTAAATCCTGTTTCAAGGTTTGTAGCTCTAAGGTTGCTATAGTTACAAATACTAAAAGACGCCTATTTTGGAAGTTGAGACCAGGACTGCCAGTTTGTTATTATTCTTCGAACTGACATTTTTAGAAACTTTAGATATTTGTTTCAGACACATTTTTGTATACTTAACTGCAGTTTAAAGAAGAATTTAAACGTAAAAAAAATATGGCGAATATCAAAGAGAAATAAAATTTGTTATATGCAACGTAATAATTCCCGTTTTAAGAATAGAAAAAATGAGGGATTTTTTTCATTTTTTAGCCAGCTCTGGAATATCCCTTGCCTTATGATAGCTCAGTATTTCTTCTTACAGTTTTGTTTCTTGCATCTTTTTTTGGGAGGAGGGGGAAGAGCAACAAGCCTCCGGCTTACCATTAGGCATTTTTTATAAATGAATTAATAAATAATACAAAGCTAAATTCAATCACTTTACTTGAATTTTGCTGCTCACATAACATTAGAAATCATTCAAAATTGTGATTAATAGATTCGAAGTATAAAAGATAGGATTTTTTTTATTCCTTAGCGAAACAAGGATATATTTTCAAAGGCCAAAAGCCTGAGCAACGCCCAAGCGAAGGACCGAAGGCCGGAGCTATCGATCCTAGTAAGTGAATCCCAGTAATGGGACGCATTAATATCCACTGAAGCGGGTTATTTGCCAGAAAACGGGCCTTAGTAAAGATTTAAGTATCTTTGGTCTGTCCGAGCCGTAGCTCTCTGTTTCATGATATTTGTATTTGTAGCCGGACTAGGCCTTTTACGCCTCCCCTGGCGTCTGTAATTAAAAGATTTTTGTGTGGCGTGATGAAAAAGACTTTTGTAGCATCCTTCGAAAATGAAACACCACAATTTTCTTTTTTAGCATTTTAGCAAGTTATGTCGTATTCAAAGTATAGCTATTTTACAAATACGCTTATTTTTTTAGTTAGTAACTATAGAAGAGACACTTTGTGAAAAGAAAATTTAAAAATCATTCAGTTTTCGTAAATTCGGCATTTTCTTAACAGATATCCAACTAATGCTATCAAATCGCAAGAATCTGAAAATTTAAGTGTTAAAAAATTGCGATATTTCATGTATCAAACAGTTTGTGGTAACGGACAGTAAATAAGGAATGATCTTAGCTAGTAGTAATCGAAAGTCTAAAGAAGTATTGATAACAATACATAGGCTACATAAGAAGAATCAGCTTCGTGATTCCAGAGATACAAAATTCTTCAAGTCTAAGGACAGTTTAAGAAATCAGAAGCTACAAAGAGTCTAAAGAAATATTCTCAGAAAGGGAGAAAACACCCCCAAATAGGCAAGTGATATTGACAACAACATGCCATCAAATTCAGCACATTCGAGAACCCTTATATAGAAGTTTACAGTTCTAATCTACAAAAGTATGCAATTTTGTATATTTTTTTTTTCGGAAAGGAACATTACGGATGCTTGTCTTTTTGTTTGTTAGTTTGTTTTTCTTCAAGGGGTGATCAAACGGAACGACTCGAATAGATCAAGGTTCTAGAAAATTGAGAGACGGCCCATTCAGATGGATAATACTAGTGCCCTTTTCAAGTAGCCAAAAAGACCGTGCCACATCAACGGGGCGTTTTTTGTCATTATGTGGCACAAAACTACAGTTTCACACCAAAGAGGGATGATTCGATTTACCTTGCTACTTCACCGTGCATAGTCCAACAATGACTCATAGCTCAAAAATTTTACACTAATTGTACCCCCCCCCCCCGACCCGATATAAATAATCTACTGACTAAATCCTAGTTCCAATCCCCCTGACAATTTTCCTCGAGCTTCTATTCAATCCCCCAAGACTGAGATACTATACATAGTATTTTGACAACCTGGCTACAGTTGTATTTTAAAAATTTACCTTGCTACATGACCGTGAATAGATTTCAAGTTCTAAAGAGCTCATAGTACAAAAAGTTTGATGTTAACCGAAAATCAAAATTTATTAACTGTTTTCGAGTTCGGCCCTTCGGGGTCTGTCATACGGATTATTTTAAATAAATATCTTTTCTTATTATATATCTATCCCCCTTAACACTATTTTGATTATCTATGACGGTTATCAAAACACTATAAAGGGGAACGTCCGTGTCTTACGACTTAATACCTAGCTGCTTGACCTTTGAAAAAAAAATTCGCACGGTGGCTCACAGCCCAAAACTTTGCCAATCGGCAGCAAAAAAATTTTATCTCCCCCTCTTCTCTCCTTCTAAGATCATATGTCAAAGTTCTTTTACTTCCCTCCCCATAACAACCCCTGAAAGGTGTATCTTGATCCCCCTCAAGTCGTTCCTAAGTCTTCTAGGCTGATTTCCTCTTGAAAACCCTCCTGAAAGTTCTCCTTCAGGAAATCTCCCCCCCCCCCCAGGAAAATTTCCTCATGGACAATTTCCCCTAATCATTTCCCATTATTCTTAAATGTCACCGTATTCTGTTTTTTAAGCAACTAATTTCTAGACAAAACTTTCACAAACTTAAATTTTACAGAAGGATGAAGGCAAAGGCGGTACTACAACTGAATTACTCATTCTTCTCGGTCCCAGCTTGTGTTTGTGTGTGTGTTGATATGTTTATGCATGTATGATCTACTTAAGAGAGTGGTTGCTGAGAGTAGCATTGTTCAAAGTAACCGTGATTTACCATGCTTTACACTAGCATAAACATTTCCTGCATTGACAAGATTTAGACACAAACTGATTGACGAGTGGGATTCCCTGTACGGAAGATATACCATCCCTCAAGTTTCTAGAAGACAATCTTTTTCCATCCAACGATTTTCTTCCTTTGTCGTTTCTTTTGTTGTTGCTGTTTCTCCAAAGGCTGTGATTTCTAATTTTTCTGTCCTAAGTAGAGACCGATGAGTGAGGAGGTATCTCTCAATCTTTTTAAACCATTGCCACTTTGTCAAGATGTTAATAGAACACCGATTACTCGAGCAGAGGATTTAAGATCCTCTGAAACGTTTTCTTTAAAATCGTCGCCAGAGCCCCAATCGTGCAATGTAGAGGATACAAAATCTGTTTCAGCCGGTACTGTGTACTTTTTAGACAGGGGTAATGCAGAGTGAAGTAACCTAGAAAACCAGCTGCCAAAACCATAGCCCAACATTGATGTGCAACCCTTGTAGTAGTCCATTCAATGACCCAATTGTCATGGTGTGAGAGCAGACATAGCAATCAATATTTGGACAAACAACCGTAATTTTTCTACAATCCATCTTTAACGGGTTGAAAATTATAATCACAGCAAAACCCTTATACAATTGTTTGAGGAGAAGCTGGGTGCATAGTCTGCATAACTTGCCTGGTCCGTCCCATTCCTGCTGCCAACATTTTTACCTGAGTTCTGAGTTCTTTATTTAGCAGTAAAAATCATAAACAAAAAACTACTTCAACAAAAACTCCCCTATAAGGCACCGTGGTCGTGAAAGAACAGGGGAGAAAAAAAAAAAAAAAAAAAATCCAGTCGCCCACCTTAATAATCTTCAAAATCACAAGCTAGGCAGGGGGTAGCACATGATTTCACCAACTCAAATAACTATTCAACTCAATCCAGAGACATCAACTCCAAGGCAAACTGGAAAACACTTAATTACTAGCTAGAAACTCTCTAACATAATTTTTGAATAAACCAAACGAGTGACAGCTTCGTGCAGACACAGGGAGCTTGTTCCAAATCCTGTTGTAAGTTGTCAGAGGGTTGAAGTCAGACCTCACTGATGGCGTATGAAGAATCTGTAAATTGCTGGAAGTGCGGAGATAATAAGTCGATTGATCAGAAACAAAAGATATATTATTACATAGAGCAGCAGGAAGAT
Source organism: Artemia sp. Kazakhstan ARC1039 (assembly GCA_029168905.1). Classification (NCBI taxonomy): domain Eukaryota; kingdom Metazoa; phylum Arthropoda; class Branchiopoda; order Anostraca; family Artemiidae; genus Artemia; species Artemia sp. Kazakhstan ARC1039. The sequence continues at coordinate 12,544 of JAQQPU010004860.1, forward strand.
GGCCGTGCAACTGTATAAAAATGAAAGAAGAACAAGAAAGAAAATAGAGAGATTTCAAATCAAGCAAGGGTTTAAGTGACGCTCAGTTAGTTTCCTCTATAAGAGTCCTTGCTTTATCTTTAAGCTTTGAAAGTGGCACCAGAGAAGAGGGAAAAGCTGATATCCAAATAACAGAACAATATGAAACATAAGACTCAACTAGGCTGTAAAACAAGATTCTAAGAATCAACCCTGGAAATATGTGTTTGAGCTTCCTAAGGATTCCAAGACTCCTGGAGACTTTCATTTTAATCAGGTCAATATTATGCTTGAAGGAAAGATTTTCGTCAAGCAAGATGCCTAAGAATCGAACATAACGATCCTTAGGTCTACTTAGAGAACCTCTTGATACGTGTATTTCATTTAAGTCAGGGCAAGCCTTTGAAACTCTGGAGAAAATGAGAAAATATGACTTCCCGACATTTAAGGCAAGATAATTTACATCAAACCATTGGATAACTCTTTCAAAAAGGGCTTTCATCTTTAAACGAAGATCAGACTCAGTTCTACCAGCTGTGCCAAGAGTACTGTCATCGGCAAAAGCAATAAGTGCTTCCGGTAAGGACGAACTCCTGTCATAATTAGTGACGGATTCTGGTTGACAAAGACAACAGCAAATGGTAGGTTTTGAATTTTGAACTGCATTAATAAGGTCATTGACGTAGATTAAAAAGAGTATCGGTCCAATGATAGATCCTTGTGGAACGCCAAACTCTATTCCAGAAGGGTTAGAAAAGTGAGGATCAACCGAGATGACTCGACCAGACAAATATGATGGAAACCAAGAATAAGCATTCCCTCTTATACCAATATGGGACAGTTTCCAAAGAAGAATCTTGTGTGTTAATGAGTCGAATGATTTTCGTACATCGAGAAAAAGAGCAGCAGGTATCAGACCACAGTCAAGACCTCTTATTGTATTATTTTTTAAACCAAGAACTTCCCTCACATTGTCGTTGAGAATGATTTTTTTTTCCCCTGTTCGACTGAATGATTAAATTGGAAGGCACCAGTCTTGCGACTGGAGACTCTTCTATTGATTATACCCCATTTCCCTGTTTCAACTGTCGTAGGGCATAAGGGTCAAATGGTCTAGGTCTGCTTATGCAAGGTAGATTTCATCCGTATGAAGGATACTCCACTTGGAAGTGCGGTTTACCGGTCCGAATCTTGCACTTTATGAGAGAGTTAAGTGCATGATCATTAGCAATACTGCTGGTAGTTTAATGTACAATCACAAAATTGGCGATATAATTACAACAATGATTGTAACATTTAAATACATTAAATGTTTGTGCTGTAGGAATGTCCACTGTACCAGAAATGGTTGCAGCTTGCCATTGTGGCAAGTCTATTTTTGCTTTAAGCTTTATTTCAAATAAATGCGTCATGGACACTGATCCTCAAAATTCACAAAATCATTCAGAAGTTGTCGCAGCTTGTGTAAGTAAGAAGTCTGACGTGAACGTTTTCGTGGAGAGCATGGTATTTCAAATAAACGAAGACTTGCAATTTCTGCCGTTGGAAAATGACAAACGTTAATGGTAATCATGCATTGGAATTTTGTTTGGAAAACATCGGGGATTTTCGCTCATCAGATTCACGAATGAGTCCAATAAAGATCAAAAAAGAATTTGGTAAAATTTGCCCCGCCTGCTTTCTATGTTCTATATATCTACTTTCTTTAAACAAGCAATAATTGTGTTTTGTTTCTCGAAAACGACCCATTATTTTTTTTTTCTGAAAATTGGCACACTAACATATTCTGACCTGAAAAAATGATCTAGATAGGTCGCGAGTATGGAAAAACTCATTTAGAGCCTTAATTTTTGAAAAATATTTTTCATGTCAATGATATCACATTCATAGGCATTTAAAGAGCAAAACAAAGATGATTGCAATTGCAATGACGTCACGCACTATATAGAAGAGATATAAGCCCCCAGGCTAGTTATGAATCCCAATTAGGGTTATAGCCTGATATAAATAAGAAATCATTGAAAAAAACTGAAGAAAAATTTAATTACCAATATAAATTATAATTTAAAAGTAAACTAATGTAACTTTGTAAATCGTTTCATATGATAAGAGTTAAACAAAAACTCTCTAACAAAGCTGCTTTACATGACAATACCATAAAAAATTCTTAAAATCCTCGCTACACATACACTACAATTACTATTTTTTCATATTCCATATTTTGAATGAAAATTTTAAACTTTAGGTTACCAGGGCCGTGGTTCGTTCTTCACTAAGTTGCCATGATTCAAAAATATGGAGAAACTAATTAAGCTTATGAAAATAATTTGGAAAGAAAACATTATAAAATACTAAGGGAATGGAAGTAGAAATATCCTTATCAATAAAACCCATCTTTATTCTTTATTTTTAAAAAACAAACAAGTTTTTTCAGCAGAACGTAAGGAGCAATATTCTAACTTAAAACGAATAGAAATTGTTCCATATATGAGGGGACTGCACTGCCCCCACCTCAATACCTTCAGCGTAAAATTTCTTAATACTTTCTTAAAACAAACAGAGTTTATTATCTTTTAAGTTTATTACCACCAACGGCTGACAGAAGCAAAGACGCAGCATATACTCAAGAAACGTAACAATACATAAAAATGTATTGTTAATGAAAGTATTTATGTAGCAAATGATGCATTTAACCCAAAAGCCGAAGATCAAGAATTTGGATCTTCTTTATTTCCAGTCAATTCCTTATATGTGAAGCCAATGTGGTCTTAAAGCCTTTCCTTAAAAGGCGGTAGCGCGATAAGAGGAATGAAATCAGAACAAGAGACATGTAAATTGAGTTATTGATAGCTTTACTTAACAATTTATAGATTTTGCTATACCGAAACCTCTTTTCATCTAAAAACCATCGACCATAGATATATTAAATCCTATAAAGAGGGCCAAGCAGGCGAGGATCTATGAGAAGAGTTAGGTGCCTAGATAGCATAGTTTCATAAACAAGGTTTCTAATTCTTGTCATTTCAAGCACAACAATGATACCACAGGCTAAGCAAGTTAGTACCATATTTAGGTGAATTAGTAAAACACTTTGTCATTGAAAGAGAATTGAAATCACAGCTATGTAACCGTTTCCAGTAAAGCGTATATGGAGCTTCTTTTTTCTATTATTATTATTTTCGAAACACTTTGTCTACGAAATCCCGGTAGAGCCTTTATTGTTATTTACAAACTGCATCTTACACCAGTGGAATTCAGGAGTAGTCATACACACGACCCTTTTGATGCTCAAATGAGCTCAGAAATTTCCCTGCATACCTAGACTTGGCATAATACACTCTTTTACTGACAACTTTATTGGAACACAAACAAAGAAAACACCACAAATTCTTGATTCTGGGCAACGAAATTCACTCAACCTGCAGAGAACTTGGTAAGCCTCTTTTTACTTGAGCAAAATCACACGGATTCCCACCAATTTTCAAAATTTTCAACTTATGTACACAAAATTTGGCTACATTTTTTATAGAATTGTGGGACAAATCTAACTCTTCTAGCTGATCATTGATATCACACAGGTGTTTAATATGGTTTCTACTGAGATTAAGCTTTTTGGTACATGCTAAATATTTGGCAAATTTCATATCTGTAAGCTGATTCCCACTAAAATCAATTTCCTGGATAAACGCTAAGTAGGAGACATGGTGGATAAAGGTGAGTGCCCGATCTGAGCAAATGAATGCATGGCCATACTGATTCCTTGGTATTACTTCTTCAATCACAACTTTTGAATCTGAAAAATTAAAAATTAATCACAAAGACCAAATAAACGTGAATTCTCAACAGAACCTGCTTTTTCAATCAAATTGGATCAAGATCAAAAAATGGACTTTTAGTGTCAGTCTGAAAAAGACAATTTTTAACTTTTGAGTTTTAGCGTCAAGCACTTGACGAACCAAGTTTCCAAAACAAAACCTCTGCAGTTTGTCGAAAAAAAATTACCAAAGCGATCAGTCACAATGATTAAGCATCATCTCCTCTTTTATACTAAAACTTGTGTTGACACCCTTTTGAATATTTTTGGATATTTCTTCTTTTATATGCGAGTGCTGTTCAGAGGTAGCTTGTGTTTTTAAACAAAAGCTAAGCACAGTGAAAGAGAAATTGGTTACACAGTCATGAAAGCACACTCCTCCATTACCATTCAAAATAGTCAACATTGAAATGATACCCTTATCACCACGGTACAACAGCTTATTCATACAATTTTCAAGAGATGTTGCCACATGAGACAACCGCCGTATATTGGTTGGTATAGAAGTAAATCTTGTGGCAGTTTCTTTGTGAGTAAAGACGTTTGAGACTACACTGGCTATGCATGAAACGAAGAGAGAAAAGAAAAGGTAAGAATCGAATAAGGGTGATTTTCAATCAGCGGAAAAAAGCCTGAAAAACAAATATGGTATTTCGGCAAAGACTTCCACTTAGACTTCCATAGTAAATGGTTATAGACTAGTAAATAGTAAACTTTAAGGGAGGCAAATGAAACTTAAAAATAGCTACATAATAATCTCGCTTTAAGGACGAACCCATTTACGATTATTTTATAAAAAGTTTCACTTTACATTCTTTCTAATTTTAAAACAAGATCAAATATCCCCCATACTACAAATACGATCAGTGCACATGCTGCAATCGCTAGGGACAGAGTCCTTGCACTATCTAACCTTTGAATCGTCTTTCTTTTGCTTGGTTGGTTTTTATTTCAACCACTTCTTTGGTTCGGCGACGTTTACTTCAAAATTCACGTCTTTTAGACGGCTTAGCGGAAGCCTTTGCCAAAATATCTACTTTGTCTTTTCGTTTTGGTTACTGACTGAAAACTCTCTCGTTTGGTTTCTTTCTTTGTGAAACCTAAAAATATATTCTGTGTGACTGAGGTTATCCTTTCTCAGCAAGTATCTAGCCATCACCAATGACAGCTATCCTATATATCCAATATTTAGTCAATAACACCATTCATTGAATTGGGATAACAAATTCTCCCAAAAAAAATTATGGCACGTTTTGCGACCTTCATTTCTCAGTGAGGAGGAGAAAGTATTTAAACCGATTTAGAGGAAAAAAGTAACCATTAACATCCTCTTATTGACCTTGTGTATAGATATACTTACACTCATACTGAAAAAACTGCATTACAACTTAAAGCCAATATAAAAAATCTTGGCAATTTTTTTTGTTCATCGTTGTTAGTCATTTTTAATATTGGTGTCTGAACTATGCAGTAATCTTCTATAGTCTGAGAACAATATTAGTATTAAAAAGAAAACACCAAGAGAATGAGAGTTTGAGCTGCAAGACCTATAGTAATAATGAGATCTTTCCTTTGACAAAAAAAAAATGAAATAAAATAATTTAAGAGGGCCAAAACTAGAGTTGTTATCTGTAGATGTTAGTCAATTTAAAAATCATACGAATTATTAGCAGCTACAATTTTGTCTTCCCCATGCTCCAGTGCTAAAAGTACAATACTCTGATCACAGAAATTTTAATCAAGAAGGCAAAGTTAAACCTCTTAAACGAGGCAACAGTGGTCGATGCTAGCTGACTTCCAATTCTAGTAATTAAATAAAAATAGGAAAATGTGCATTCTGCAGGTGGCACCTAAGAAAAAAAAATTCGGTAGTGGATGAGATATTTGACTTGAATCTGAATGTCCTAGATATAATGTTAGCGAAAAGAAAGAATTTTTGAAGGTTTTGAGAATTTTTGGTGTACCAATAGATTTGAAATTAACGTTAAGGAGCCTAAAAGTTGGTATAAATGAGGGTGAAGAGGTGATGTTACATAGCGAGAAGATCGATCAAATAGATAGCTTTACTTACCCGGGAAGCATTACTGGTGAATGCAATGAAAACGTAAAAAGTAAAATAGCCAGAGCGCAGTGTTTTTGACAATTGAAAAAAGTTTGGAAGAATAGGAAGATAAGTCTTTAAAGTAAGATTGGGATATTGGCAGCCACAGTCCTAACAGTGGAAGAGTATGGCTTAGAAACGTGAGCACTTCGAAAGACTCATGACAATTTACTCACAATCCACCACACATATATACAGTTTTTACTAGGCAACATGTATCTGACTCGAAAGAGATATTGGACTCCCTTCAATACCTAGCTCTGATTACCAAATCGAACCGGAGTTTTCAAACCAACAGATCAATATCCCTTGAATGTTGTGAGGCCGAATTATTCCCTCATTATTTTCCAAAGGACACGCAAATTTACTTCTTTGGCATTATAAGATCTTGTTTTTCTCTTTTTTTGTTAATGTACATGCGCACGAATTATCAGCTTATCTTACCCAACAAATACTCACTGGTGATAGAAAGAAGAGATGGTAGTGAAATACTTACTTAGATCATTGTAAAAATGAGCTCTAGAACTGTCAATTTCCTTCAACTTTTCAATAATCAATATCAAATCCTCCTTTACTTCATGGCAAAGGCAGCGTAAAACATGGAACGTAGTCAGCAATACCCCTGCAATATTTCAAATAAATAATTGTGACCAATCTTAAGCAGTCCCAAACAAAGGTGTGGGGATAAGGGTACTATCGAAGGAACCCCGGAGAGCTGTACAAAACAAATTCAGCGTTTATAAAAATCCCGATATTTGGCTTTATACCAAACTTTTTAAACACCTTGTTGTATTAACCTTCCAGCATCCCTCCATCCAAAAAGAAAAAAAATATCCCTTTTCAGACTTGCACCGGTAACTTCAAGCCACAAGCACAAACTCTTTCTATCGAGGCTTAAAAAAAAAATACTAGCGATCCAGATTTAAGAATTAAGTTGCCAATATCTTCATAAAAAAACATTTCACCACTTAAAGAACTTTCTTAAGAGAAATTTTTATCGGGATATGAAAAGTTCCTTAGCTCAGTTGATTTCTTGTTCGAGTTTTTACTTGTACTTTATCATGTTCAGAAATCCTGATTTTTCCACTAAGGTTGGAATACAAAGTTTCATAATGAATATAATCAAATGCTTTATTCTTAGTTGGAACAAATACAGATTTGCAAAACAAAATCATTTACTTGCATTTGCTACTTACTTTTTCTCTGATAATAAATCTACTTTCTCATTTTTCCCCAATTAATCCGTAAGCCAACTACTGGATCATTAGGAGGCTTTGAAGTTAAACTGGACAAACTAAAGACTTTTGAGATAGAGGCTCCTGAGGTTAAACGCCAAAAATTGAATCTCTTGCTTTTTCCTAATTATGTGAGACCAATAAACGGCTGTATGGTGCTATGATACAATATGAAAATATAATAAGTTCTCTAGTAAACGGTGATAGCAACAAGCAAACATAAATCCGGGTGGATTCGGTTCATAATCGGTATAAAAGGAAATCAGATATTTTTATATATCTTTAGTGACTATGGAAATATGTCAACTGATAATGAAGGAATTAGAAGTAGACTAAAGAATGCACTAAGATATATTGAGTTTCAGCTGTTGCGGTATCAGAAACACAAAAAACGGTCAAACTCACTTTAAAACTTGATTTGAATTTTGTGAACTATTTAAAAATTTTCATCGTCAGCAGAAATATGTTTGAACATTGAGGAAGCGCCAGAGCATATCTTTTGTGATGGAAAGGCAGTGTGGCCTCCGCCATTACTTCTAGGATTCATTTACGATCAGAATTTTGAGACAGCCGTTTTGTTCAACATAATTGAAAGGTCCAACAATTATGCCTCACGGGAAGTCACCCCTTCCCCCCAACACGTAACCCTCATGGTATGGCAAGGGACTAGGCGTCCAAAAGGACCAAGAGCACTCAGGTGAAGATTTCACGAAACATTGACGGGAGTTCTGAACCAAAGCAAAACACATGTGCATAGATGTGCACACATGTGCATGTTAAAAGGGGCATCTCAGGAATGACTCAGGATGTTAAGTTGGAAGTTTTAGGGAATTCTGAGGGGGGGATCAATTGACCAAAAGTTAATAAGTGCACACTACAACTACTAGTCCTACTACTACTACTACTACTACTACTACTACTACTACCACGACTACTACTACTGCTACTACAACTACTTATTGCAACCACTACCCAGGTTAAGGATATTAAAATGAAACTTTCAGGATATGTTGTGGGGAAGTTGAATTAAATCAAAACACACTCTTGTGCATAAAGATTGTAAAAACGACTTATCAGCAATAATCTTAGGAACGGATTAAAGCATTAAGTTTAAACATTCAGGCTATGATGAAGGGGATGTTCGACTCACCAAAAGACAATATGTATACTGCTGCTTCTAAGCTAATAGTTACTGATTCGACTAATACAACTATTATCAATACTAGTACTAGTACTGTTCCTTCTACTACTACTACTACTATGATAGTACCACTACTAAGGCTAAGGATATGAAGGGGAAAATTTTCAGGGAATATTGAACTAAATCAAAACACACTATATGCATGCAGGTTCTCAAAAGGGCATATCTAAGAAATGGCTTGGAGGTATTAAGATGGAACTTTCAGAGAATGTTGAGATGGGGGGGGGGGTAATCGATTGACTGAGAGGTAATATGTGCAGGCTACTACTACTACGATTACTACCACATCTACTACTTCTATTGCGACTGCTATTAAGGCAAAGGGCATAAAGGTGACAATTTCAGAAAATGTTAAGGGTAAAGAAGACTTAATTAATACAACACTATGTATATGCAGGCTGTCAAAAGGACATATCAACAATATCTTAAAACTACTTAGAGCATTCAGTCATAACTTCCAGGGCATAATGAGGGGAAATTAAACTGAACAAATGGCAATATCTACATCGTACTTCTCCTACTAATACTACTGCCATTACTATTAGTACTACTAATAATCTTACTACTGCTACTGCTACTAGTGCTACTACTACTATGACTACTAGTAATGCCAAGGCTAAGGGTATGAAAGTTAAAATTTAAGAGAATATTGAGGGAGAAGTTGAACTGAATCAAAAAACACTGCAAGCGCGTCGTGAAAAGAACATATCAACAATATTTTAGGAACAGCTTGGAGTATTAAATTGAAACTTAGAGGGCTTGTTGGGGGGATATGAACTAAAAAAAGGCAATATTTAAAGGCTACTATTACTACTACTAATACTGCTACTACAACTACTACTAAAGCTAAGGTAAGGTGAAAATTTCAGGGAATGTAGAGAGGATGTTAGAACTAAATCAAAATATACTACGTTCACGCAGGTTGTCAAAGAACATATCAGCAATATCTCCTTAGCTGCTTCGGGTATCAAGCTGAAATTTCCAGCATTAGTTGAGGAAGATGCTGAAAAAAGGAGTTATTTGCATACTGCTCCTAATGCTAATACAACTACTACACATATTGCTACTACTGAAGCTAAGGGTATTAAGATGAAGCTTTAAGAATTGTTGAGGGGGATATTGAACTAAATGAAAACCCACTATGTGGATATAGATTATCAAAAAGGTATATCAGCAACATCTGTTGAACGGTTTAGAGCATTAAGTTAAAACTTTCAGGGCATGTTGGGGGAGAATATCAACTACCCAAAAGGCACTATGTGTATGATACTACTACTACTACTACAACCACTACTACGATTACCGTTACTACTGAGGCTGATGAACTAAAGCGAAACTTTCAGGGAACGTTTAGAGGAAGCTCATACTAAATATGCGTCCATACAGGTTATCAAACAGGCCTACAGTAGTTTCAATGTTGTTCCTTACTTATAGAAAAAAAAATTATTTAATTTCTGATCGTTTTTCAATTAATGCTGGTAAATCTGGCTAACCCTCCATGACCGTTTCCCCCCTTTCGCGGGAAACTACTCCGTGGACTCCCAAACTTAACCCCTTCTGGTTTATTTTGCGCTTAACGCAAAATAAACCCCTCCCCGTAAAATTCCCTTCGGACGATTCTATCCTCGCTGAAAATCCCCCTCCCCCATAAAGTCTATTGCGGACAATTCAGTCCTAAAAATTCTCCTTACCATACTTTCATTTGAAAAAGACTTTGATTTCTAGTCGTTCTCCCGGTCACTCCGGAAATCCCCTCTTCCGTGGAAATTTTTTCCCGAAAATCTAAAGACGCTGGAAATAGCCCCTGGATAATTCCCCCGGAACATTTCCAAATGCAAAATTGAGTTGGCGAAGAGAAAGTAAGACAAATAAAAAGAATTTCGTCTTGGAATTCTGTCAGTGTAAAATTTCTCCTTGAAAGTTAACCCATGGAAATTTTCCCTGGAAAGTTTACCCCCAGATATTTCCCTTCCTACAGAAAATTATCCCGGTGAAAAATCTTCCCCCAGAGAAAATTCAACCTCCGCCCCTCCCACAAAAAAAATAATGTCTGTATAATTACCAATAAAAAAATGTTATACTTAACCGAAGGGGAAATGTCATTACTCTCGGACCTTTCTCCAGGGGTTGTGGGTGTCAAAGTTATCCCCAAATACATAGTTACTGGGCTGTTCAACAATGCTAAACAAATGGATATCTCTAACTTTTGATCAGACGATTTTGAGGAAATAAGGGGGTGGAAGGGAGGCTAGTTGCCCTCCAATTTTTTTGGTCAATTAATAAGGGCACTTGAACTTTTCATTTCTATTCGAATAAGCCCATTCCCGATATTATAGAACTATTGGTTCAATGCAACCCCCCCCCATGGGAAAAAAAACAACAACAAACAAACACGCATCCGTGATCATTCTTCTGGCAAAAAAAAAATACAAAATTCCACATTTTGCAGATGGGAGCTTTGAAACTTCTACTATAGGGTTCTTGGAAACGCTGAATCTGATGATGTGATTTTCATTATATTCCTTTACTTGTAGGGGGGTGTTTCTCTCCTTTTTCGAAAACCAGGCACATTTTCTCAGGCTCGTAACTTTTGATGGGTAACACTAAACTGAATGAACCGTATATATTTGAAATTACCATTGCAAGCCGATTCTTTTGATATATCTATTTACGTCAAAATTCTATTTTTTAAAGGTTCAGTTACTATTGAGTCGCGTCACTCCTTACTTACAGTTCGTTACCGCGAACTGTTTGGTTATTACCACAAACTAACGGTGAGGTCAGTTGCGGCGGTTGTTAGTAGTAGTATTAGAGAAATATGACAAAAAGTACGGTTATACATAGAAACAGTGGAAGCAGACTTTTTAACACAGACAGTCAGATATCATTATTTATCACAATTGACACAAAGATCTTTCCAGCTTGAAGCCTAAACTAATTCTCACAGGTATACTTACCCGCTTTACAAAGATGCGGAAGACAATTTAGTGCAGCTGGTGCCAGGGGCTTCTATGATAAGGGACGGTATAGCTGAGAAAACTGAATCGATAATCTAGGTATCTTAAAACACACGTCTCAACAATTTACGTTTGAACAATGTCTTGAACATGTGCGGTGCGGTGTTTTGAATATGTATTTATTAAAATAAAATCTTAGTATAGTGATGAAATTAAGTCTTTCATTTGTGTGTTTTTTATATTATAGGAATTTGGAAGAGTAGAGATTGCTAATGTACGTTTATATTATTTGTACTTTCTGTGTACAATTTATACTTTATCTCGTCTTATGTTACCAACTTTTATCCTAACATCAAAATCTCTTATCACATATAGTCCAAACTAACCATGTTGATGGAAAACCCGATTATGGACAAAAGAATTATAATTCTCAATATCTAACAAACTTGCGGTATAATCTATTAGCCAAGGTTCCATAAGTGCTAAAATATGAACTTCGGTGAATAGACATAGTTCTCGCAAGTACGGAAATAAAGAATTTAAACCAAGCAAACTTGAAAAGCTGTATTTCATCGAAACTTATGCTCTAACCCAAGTCAATCGAGAACTTATACTTTACATTAAGATATACCTCGTCATTACCCTGAAAATCGCATCAAAATACCTAAGCAACATGCCAAATTATAAATCATATAGACTTAATGCGTTGTTGCCAAGCCAAAATAACCTATAACTACTTGATCCTCAAACTAAATCATTACAAGGAGATTCCAAACTTTAAGAGTGCTCTTAATATTCCACTTTCAAGGGACATTTATCGACAGGACAAGTTAATCATTTTTACTTGTATGTGACTCAGTTGTGGTTGATACCACAGGAAGTTGGCTCTCTAAAACAGAAAACTTCAGCATTTACTGCTGCAACACTTGTATCCAACCGAGTGGAGTCCTTCTAAAGCTATGAATGTGCAGTGTTGACAGATTGTACCTTAGTTTCAAGCACTGTATAAAGATAATAGATCTATTATTTATATGATGTGGTTTCAAGTCAAGATAATCTATTTTTATCATATCTAACTTGCTAGCATTCTCCAAAACAATTACACCTATTGATTAGCTAGACTTATTTGGCAAAGATTTTCTGCTAAGCTCTTTCTTGAAAGCGAGTCCACAAAGTCCCTTCCGATTACCCAGTTGTGGTCAGAACTCTTAAGAGATTGTTTTCTAATCCTATTCAGCTGCTTTCCTTTTATAGCCCATAGCTGAAAACTCTACAAATAAAATATCATCAATCAAACACAACTGGGTCAATTAAGATCTCTTTCACAGGAGTAGAGATGCCTCATGAGCTCCGGGGGGGCACACCATATATGGGCATAGAGTCATTAGTGAGAATGATTGCGTAATCGGTCAATGACCTCTTTCTCCAGGTGTGTTTTTGGCACGCTCTTAGCGAATGTCAATGTTGTTATTGTTTCCGAGGCAAAATGCCAAGGTCAATGTTGTTGTTGTTTTGAACAGAGTAATTAGAGAGAACACGTGGTTAATGGGATCAATGTTGTTGTCGTTTCCGAGCCAACTTTCTTTTCTGGTCAGTCTAGAGTTGGCAGTCATTAATCAAATTGTTTCCAGGGAGTGTCTGACAGATGGCGTCAAGTTAATTAATGTCTTTGGAGTTCGACCAGAATTGTCTCCGAGACAAAGTTTTGATCACACATGACAGATGATGTCATGATTGATTGATTGACACGAAAGGGGAATTAATTTGTTGTTCTAAAGAGAATTGATTCACGAAAGGGAAATTAATTTGTTGTTTCTAACAAGAGAATCGTTTCCGAGCAGACGTATTGATCTTAGCGCGCGAAAAGGTTTCCAAATAATTTGAAATGCATTGGCGCAGAGAAGCCAAACAAAAGGAACATGCCGAAATTCCGTTTAGGGATAATTTTGGCGAAACCGTTTTAGCTATTTTATGGAACTATTTCGGCGAAACAGCTAGAGACATTTTAAAAGGTGATTTTTGAAGACATTTTGGAACAGGTTTTGAGTGTGGTCGTTATAATACACAAGTTTTATTTTAACAGTGTTGTGAGGTCTTCTACCCCAACCCCAAAGGCTTCTCATACCCCACCCCAACCCCGAAGGAAGCCCCCGGTCCTCAAAGGCCCCCCAAGCTCTCAAAGGGCCACCGGAGCCCCCAAAGGCCCACCCAGACCCCCAAAGGCCATCCCCGGGTCCCCCAAAGG
>JAQQPU010004860.1:38319-50172 GCA_029168905.1 Artemia sp. Kazakhstan ARC1039
TGCCCATATATGGTGTGCCCCCCGGAGCTCATGAGGCATCTCTACTCACAGGAGCAAACAGCATACATCCCTGAACGGTATTCAAACAAAGGTTGATTCATTATTAATTCATCAACTATCCAACAATCTTTGATAGCACTCTACCATATTCTAAATAATTACGACACGGAATATAAATTCAATGAAATTTATCAATCAGTGTAATTAAAATCTTCCTTCCAATACAAGTGTATTGATCAATAAATTTCAAATTTGGAAAATCGGCAGACTGTACAAGCAGATAGATTTACCTGTGAGATACTTTTTTTATGTTATCCTATTGAACGCCAGATAACAACGAAACAATCTACAAATTCGTGTACACTACAAACATAAAGCACTTTAGGGTATTATTTTTACAGTATTAAAGTAATGCATTATGTGTTTGTTTTGTGCTTTTAATAAAGCTCTAATTTTAGATAATCTTACGAACATAGGAAATTATCATCAGCCGGTTTATTTGGACTGGTTTTACTTACATGTGTTGCATAGGCTGCGAAGCAATTATTTCTGTTCATTTTAAGTTTCAACTTTGCTCTTTGCTTTCATCTAAAAAATCTCTGTTTTATTTAAATTATTTAAACAAAAACCCATTTGAATTTAAAGGAAGTAAAGCGATGATATCATTGTCACTAAATTCTACTTCTCCAGTTTTCAAAAATACCAAATTTTTTCGGAATTGAGCATATAAAAAAGCTTAATTCTTGCCACAACCCTGGCTTTTGGGCTTGTCTTTAATATGTGCTGAGTTAGACTTTGGCCCTTTGATATATCTAAAAGACAGTTTGGTATAAAAAATTAATAAAAGTAACAAGGAATAACAAATTAAAAGGAGATGTACTAAGAACTCACATTTGTTGTCAGGCTCTAGTTTTCGAAGTAATTCAAGTGACTCAAGCTCTTTTTTAAGCATTTCTACATCGACATCAGCTTCTTCTTCTTGGTCGAAACTTTCAGAAGATTTATACCATACGCCTTCTTTTTCAACTTTAATCGTCTCGAACTTGGAATTTACGGAAGCTTCAATGGTGCATGGTAATTGAAGCCCATATCCTTGGACAGTCTGAAAAAAATAGCTTGAATCAAGCAAAGTTAGTAGAGCGGAATATCGTGCTCACTTCCCTAATAACAAACTTCATAAACATAGTCTGAAGGAACTGATGTTGATACAAAATATTACTATTACATGTTCAGGAATAGTACACTAAACAAGGGTAATGGAATAATAAGAATAAATTTAAAATGGTAATGATATTAACAGCAACAATCAAGTCTTTCACAAAGTTTATCTTATCTAAATAAAAAGCTAGTACCTCCAAAACATGCTGAAAAAAATAAGTGAAACTGTTCAAGAACAGAAAGTACCCTAGCCTGTTCAAAATACAGCCAACCCCATGAAAAACCCTTACGCAGTAACGGTAGAGCTAGCAGAATCTGTTTACATTTTATTTTAACATACAAAACTGCATTCAAAAATACTTTTTTAACATAAAACGCAAATTTGGAAACAAATTGTTAAAATATTACACAAAATTATGCGTGATGGGACACCGTGGTTTAGTATTAGAATTCGGCGTAATAAGTTACATTAGAAATACAAAAGAATGTTCTTGAACCAAAATTGTTAGTTTTCCTTGTGATTCCATACAGTTAAACATTAAAGAACATGGCTGTTAGTAGGATTATAGCTGGTACTCCACCTTTTTTCTTTTTCGATTGTGGGAAAATGTGAATCGCTTACAAGGAAAATAACAGATCGCGCTTAAAACATTTATCACTCTTGAGTACAAAAATTGAGCTAAAAAAAATACTGCTGAAGATTCCGGAAATCAAATAGAACCATTTATTGAGGCGCACAATATCCATCCCTGTAAGGGGAACTAGAGTTATTCCTGGGGGATCCATGCTGAAAAACATGCGTTTCCTCACCAAATATCTTGATTTCATTGCATTTTCAGAATATTTTTGGAAATTCTTGGGGAGATCCATTGGAATCACTGGAATCAAACAAAGTGTAAAGGGTGAATATTACATAGTGGTAGCAAAGGACAGAGATTATGTCAAGCACAACTACGCCGTTTTTCACGAAAAAAAAAAATTAATAAAGAATGAGGTAAAGAAGTAAAAAAAACAGATTAGACAATATAAACATCAAATTAAAAACTAAGACACATTACATTGAACGAAAAAAATGAAACGTAAACCGAAGATAAATTGGAATAGATACTGAAGTACAACTTTAAACAGAAACAAATCCAACAAATAAGTCTGGCCTTGCTGTTCCCTCTCCCTCTTATCAATCTTTCCAAAACACTGTTGGCACCTTACTGAAAAACTTACTTTGAACAATTTCTCTTTTCTTTAACACAAAATTTTAGATAGTCAAATCTAATTCAATACTTTTGACAGATATTCATTTATCGATTCATTATTAAGCTGAATTGTAGCCATGAATTGCCAACTGATGTCATTTTCTTCAGTGGATGTTTGAAACAACTACAGAAAAGCAACCACAGGGCCAAAACTTATAAGCAACCAGTCACCGGGTACATGGAATGAGTTAAGGAGCTTAATTTACAAAAGTAAAGAGACACTTAACGAAAGAATACCAAGAAACCTAATATTTGGACTTGTATAGGACACATCTAGTAGAAAATAGCATTCTTAACATAAACCATTACAACGGCAACTTAAGATGTAGCGGGGGTTCATAAAGAAAAAATAACTAAACTAAATTGCTTGAAAGACAACCAAAACTGAATTATTAAAGACGAATAAAGGGCATCATAAATCGTAGCCACTCAAGCAGTGGTTCTTAGCAGCCCATGAGAAATTGACCTCTCAACCACATCATACAGACTTTCAGGAATCATGCTCACACAGTGGGAAGAACATTACTCATAGAAGAACCAGAATGTGTTGATATCATACGTGGTGTGTTACATTCACTCTAATTACTAACACTGCAGCTATGATATTGTTCTACGGTTATAAAATACATTAGTAAAACAATCAGCTGTTAAACCATGTAAATATCCTGAATTACAAAATATAAAAGATAAACAGGCCAGCCAGTAATCTATCTTTCACCATCCTACTCATCTCCCATCTTTCAGGACATGCTAAGTTTGGGGAAAAAGAGAAAAATAGCCTACCCTCAAGAATGCTGTTTGCATCTACTGGGATCAATATTTTTTCGATACCATTTATTCGTCATTTTTCTTTTTTTCACTTTATTTCCAACTCCATATATATGATTAAAAATAGCCTACTTACACACTCGCTACCTCCATCCTCAATTAGACTAGCTCTATCAAACATGAACCGTCAGTTTTTAAGCTGTGCGCAGAGTAGGATAGTAATCTATGTTTCCCCGTCCTATTTAGCTCCCAGCTTTCACAACTTGCTAAGGTTGGGCAAGAAGAGTACAATCCATCTTGCTTCTATGGTTATGCCACCCAAAAACCACCATAATATCAAAGTCATTTGTAGAGCACAAAGTCGACTTAGATGGACAGTAAAATTATACGAGAAATGTAACAACTATTCAAAATTACGGGTGGACTAACGAGTAACATGCCAGTCTTAAAACACGCGACAGAAAAAGGCTCCACTTTTCGTAAAACACCAATATTTTTCGTCACCTTCTAAAAATACTGAAAATGCCCATAAAACATAAAACTTCATCAAAAATAGCACCTAAATATTTTGCAATCAGGACTTCATAGCCAAAATTTAACTCCGTTAACCAAGAATGATGAATTGTAGACCGAGCATATAGCATAAAGGTTGACCTTTTACATTTGGTCTTAACTTGTTGACACGCAACCACTTCTCAAAACTTGCCATGTCCACAGACAATTTATGAAATAATCTTTTTCAGATCTACCAGTTACAATAAAAGAGACATCATCCGAAAATAATACTAGCGCTTTACTAGGTTCGGAGGCTACAACATTGCCATTAATCTCATTGCGTACACCTAAAACTGCGACAAACATATCATCAATGTAAAAACCGAACCATAAAGGTCCAAGAGAAGACCCCTGGGGGGCCGCACATTATAAAGAATTGAATCTTTACCGTTATTTTTTTTAAAATAAGTACCTTTTCGACAAAAATAAGGCTATCAATTTTAACACCCCTCCTCTAACCCTACAACTATCAAGTTAACTCAATAAAATTTGATGATCTACAGCACCAAAAGCTTTCAAAATATCTAGAAACACGGTAGCAGCCTTGTGTTTACTGCCCAAACAATAATTTACAAAAGTTGTTAAAAACTAAAACTCAAGTTCAGTGTAATAGGCTTTTCTCAAACCAAATTGATTCCTGTAAAAGTACTTATTCACCAAAAATCATTCAATCCTATCCCAAATTGTCTTTTCAAAGATTATAGATAACAAGGCCACAAGGGTAAATCAGAAACTGGTCTGTAGTAATAATAATCTTCACAAAAATAGTGACGAAGACCACACTGCCTTTCCATAACAAACAACAAAAGTACGAAGAACAATAGGGAAATCTTTTTGCAAGACAGTGGAGATAATTTGAATGAATGTTTCGGCCCTATGTCCAAGGGCCGTCCTCAGCAAGACAAAAATATATGAAAGAAAAAAGACTCACAACAACATGCAACCAATAAAACCAAAAATTAAAAATTTTTCAAAGCAGTCCTAGCATCCTTACTACAGCGAAGTTCAACCAGGACTGATAAAAAGTAAGGTAAAACAAGGCGATTCAATGAGAAGAAAGAAAAATAATTTAAAAACACGTTCTTATTGCTAATCCAGCTTTTTTGGCCGCTAACCTCAAAGGTCTTTTTGTGACCAGTTCTGTGTTAATGTCTATCGTTTTTTTTTAAATATTTTGTAAGATCATTTTTAATTAAATTTGTGCATAGAGCATTTAGTGTATATTTCCCCAAGTCCCTATTTAAGGAAATATTATTATTAATCTTAAGTCTGATTTCAATTGATTCTCGGACTACCTGCTTTATGCCTAGGTCATTGCTAAAAAGGGCGGATTCATCAAAAAGTATATTGTGGCTAGGATTTTCAAAAATATGGCTGCCTAATGCAGAATCAGATGAAACAACGGAAATACTAGAATTTAGAGCTTTGACTATATCATCTTTATGCTGTTGTATGCGCTTTTCTAAATTCTGATGTGTTCTACCTACATAATATTTGCCACAATCGCATGGTATTTGATAGACCCCTCTTTGGCGAGTAACTGGGGTTTTATCTTTACCAGAATTTAGAAAATTTATGATTCTAAAATTATTTGTGAATACTACATACAGATTATTTTTTGTGCAAACTTTTTAAGATTTGTAGTGATTTTTGGGATGTAGGGGAGGTAAATTATGTTTAAGGGCTTGTCAGAAATATCACATGGTAAACTGTCATTAATTTTACGGGAATGTCTCTTCAGTCTACAATTAATTACATTATTAATAAATAAAATAGGATACCCATTCCCAAAAAGTATGTCCTTGATAAAATTTAATTCTGCTGTAATGTGGGAATCAGAACAAATGTTTAGGGCCCGATCGACGAGGGATATTACAACTGCTCTTTTAACTTTTGGGGGGGCGGTTTGATTTGATTTGATATTTGCATTTTAATTTTATAAACTGTGGTTTTGAGGAGGTACCATAAGAAAATAAGAAAAAAAAAATCAGTGGCTTTTCTCGAGAAGTATAGTCAAAAAGCATCTTCATTTGTTTTATGTCTGGAGATCTTCGTAGCTGATCAACGGTAGTGGAGTAAAGGGAGAGGGATAAAATGCAAAGTTCTAGCGTCCTTTCTACATTATAAAAGAGATCACGTGACAGTAAAGTGTATTTTCGTAACGCAAAACAACAATTTTAACCTAAAAAGGGGCAAGATACTATTCAGCGTCAATAATAAGTTTTTAACTATCTAATTGATTTAGAAGTATCTAAAAGTCAATTTTACCGACTTCCGGGAGGAAATACAACTGATTCATGGCACATTTGTCCATCAAATATAAGCAGTTCATACAAAATGAATGAGAGTGGGAGATATTTACTATACAAAAAACAACATTAATATTAACAGCCACCCCGAGAAGTAAAAAACTTGTCCGAGGAGGGTGACAAAAAATAGTCCACACTAAAATAATACAGGACTAAATAAGTAATAAAATAACTAATACAAATGGCACATCCTAATCGGCAACACAAACCTTACAACAGACCAATTTAAACTTTACTATTATAACCATACCCCAAGAAGCCGTAATTAATTATTCAATGCTTATTATCGACTATCTATTCAGTAATTTTAAGAACTCTACAGTATAGCATAGTTGCGATTTAGCTATTAAAAAGAAGATAATTGAATCCTTTTAGGGGGGGGGGGGGGCTAAGCCTCAAAAGGGTAGGATTGAACGATTCCTCCTCCTCCCCTAGAATTGAAAAAAATGCATTATCCATAGTTTCAGGCACGTACGGAGGAATTTATTTCTGGGGGGGGGTCCAAATCCTTCGAACCCACTATTCTGTGAGAAAAATCAGAAAATTACGGGAAAATAAAAAAAAATCGTAAGATTTCGGGGGGCCGGCCCGGAGGCCTCCCTGCGTACGTCCCTGTATGGTTTATATTATTTTATCCGTGCTTTTTATTACAAATAGATTAATCAAAACTGAAAACGTAGTATTTTAGTCCAAAAGTATCGAAGTATGAGACAAATTTGAACTTCGGCCAAAAAATAAACTTCTTACCTCATTTTTAGGAAATTTCTATTTACTCTGTAAAGCAATTAACATATTACAAATACAGGGATGAACGGTTGAGGGAAGCATTTTTTCTTCTTTACTGACTCTGTGATCATGGTGGTGTTTTTACGTTCCAGGGACTCATAGAAGAAAAGATGTATTGTATATTATGGTAACGGTCTGAGGTAACAAGATGAACTCACAGGCTAAGAAGCATTTTGCATGGTTGAAAATTACAAGTTACTACAGTCCCAAGCATAAAGTGGCTGTAACTAGAAGCGTCGGGTCTTCGAATTCCCTGCATCTGATTATCAGAAGGTGGACGGTGGATTCCTAACAATAAGTTTCAAGACAAGGATCAAACGACTTATAGAAATTTCATGGTCTAAGCCATATACATCCGTTCTCACACGTTTTATCAAATCAGAAGCATTAGCTGTCTTGGCTTCTGATCCTTTCAAGTTGAAATTTGTCTCAGCTAACTATCTTGACTTTGAAAAAATCAATAAAAGGACCCAACACAATTTGTCACCTGAAGTCAGACAAATTTAGGCTTAGTGACTATCCAGTAGCTGAAACGCATTCAGGTCAACTGCTTGGGATTTTGTTGAACTTTTTAAATAGATGAGTAAGCGGATAGAATGCAATGACTGTTCACTGTAAAATCTGAAGAGTTCTAGTCCAAAAATTGTGCTATTCGGAAATATTGATACCTTGGTACTACGGTTGTTAAGATTTTACAAATCCACTTGGGAAAGACGAAACTGAATGTAAAAACATGCAAAACAGAATTGAAGACCAATATAGCATTTTCCTGACAGAAAACATGTCATGCTAATGGTTGGCCAAAGTACCTTGGAAATCCAACTTCCGGTCGTCTCTGAAGAGCCTCAACATGACGAAAGAGATGTGGTTTGATGAGCTGAGTAACTTCATGTTCATATTCAATCTCAGAAATAAACAATCTAAAGCATTCGTTTGTAACAGGCTGCTTATAAAAACTGTGCAAGATTTGATTTATTCAAAACAATAAATGCGCAGGGCAAGCAATTAGCCTTTTTCAATGAATGTGGAAAAAAACTATGCCTGACTAACAAAAACGGCAAATGATTTTGTAGAGCCAGCAGAAGAAGAAAGAGCAAGAAACCTTGTTGTGTGCTTAGGTCGTATTCCCAGGTGTTAGAAGTATCAGAAAACTTATAAAGTCCTATTTCCAGATTATGCATGTCTTTTGTTAAAGAATATCTAAAGGGCTTGAAACGGTCATAAAGCATGTGACCTGTTTTTTTTATGAATCATCTCTATTTCTGATTTGATCATTTGATTTCATTCTTTTTGAGCCAAGATTACTCTTTTTCTCGGATCTTTTTCCACTTTCTAGAGCTTTAGTTAGTTGGCAAGCGTGTTCCTGGGTCCTATCTCCGATTTTATTTCGTACCTCCATTATCCTTAATGATACTAAATTATTCGGCTTTACTTTTGTTCCAAGACGATGGTAAACGAAAAAACAAGGGACAGGCCTTTTTATGTATTATAATGTTAGTCCCTTTTATGTATTATAAGCATTTCAAGGGCTAAATTTGATGTTCTCTGCCATTTTAGGCTGAAGGTTATAACAGATAAATAATTATAATCAACGATAACTAAGTTCGGAAACACACCGCCCGTCCCTTTGGTGTACAGGAAACGTTGAAGTACACAACCCTTTAGTATATGCTTAATTTCTCACTTATATAATTTGAAAGTGATGAAGTAGCGAAAAAGTTAATAGCTTCTTTGATGAAAAAAATCTCAATCTTAATCTGTTGGAGCTAGTAGGCTACGAGAACAACAATTTTCTTTTGAAAAACAGTCATAATCTGTTCGTACATTCAGAAAGTGAACACCCAATTTGCTTTGAATCGCTAAAATGATTAAAATAATCATAATAATTCAAATGAGTGAACACATCAATTTATTTTTGGTTTCACCAAACTGGAGAATTAAAATGAATAAAAAGGAAAATAAAAACAGTAAAAATAACAATAATAATGACAATCTCAATTTAAATTAGTTTTGAAGCAGTTATTCTAAGTCTCATATCTTATTCGGGAAATAGTACTTCCTGCAAACGTATGAAAGACCATGAAAAAACAAAACAAAAAAAAACGTTGTGGTTTATTAAACACAGGAACAAGATTTAAAACATGGAGCAGACACGCAATTTGGAACTATCTTCTTCCTTCTTTTTGATTCAGTTCTTTTTTTATTGTTATTAGTTTAAATTTGGAGTTAGCAAACAAACAATGTTGAAACTCATCATACTGGCTTTAGCGACTACTGCAGGGAAGAGTCAAGTATTTACCAAACAAAATTGCCCAGTGACTTTTTTGACGCAACATTTTCAAGTAGATAAGGTAAATAAAGCTGTTACTTTTAAATTAATTTTACAGTTAGTGAAGCGCTAATCCATAAATACAACCAAAGCTTTATTATTCCTTTGAAACATGCAATTTTGCAATAACCCTACAATTATAACTTGCATTGAAACAAAAAGATGCTTTATCATCGGATTCATTACATTCAGCTCTATCTATTTACCGAGCCAGAATTAGGATATTACTAAGGCTTTTCCTTAGAGAATGATGTAAGCTTGTCTAAAAAATGTAACATTTTCTCATCCCACATATTTCAGACGTATTTTAAACATGCTTTTTAATCTTAAAAAAATACAAAGCAGGTTATAAAAATTTAATTTGGTAGATGGATAAAACTGAATCTCAGCTATTTCAGCTAGGCTTGCTTCAAGATCTCGTTTTTAACTTTTGATTTTGTGTAATATTAAATTAAAAACCCAGGTTTTCTTACAAAAGCTTAAGACGTAAGAGGTGATGAGTAGTTTTATGTCGTTAGTATAAAGTACTTCTAAAAAATCCTCTAAAAATATTGTAGATTTCTCCTCTATTTTGAGAATATTTTACCCAGGCCTATTGTAGCTTATATTCAAATTCAAGATTATTGAAACAACTGCATATATATTTACGGAGAAAATTGAGATAAGAAGAAGAAAAAAGTCTCTATTCCCATAAGTTGTTGACGAGGCAAGATACTTCAAAGAGAAACCATTTCAAAAAACAACTAAACAAGGGATTGATTTAGACTAGAAAGGTTTATTAGCCATTCTCATGGACGTAGTTATAACTGAGATTGAGGATCTGGGGTTTATTCCTCTTGGTTTACACCAAATAATCTATACTTCCTTTTTCCGTTGGCTATAAAAACACAGTGTATTAGACTATTTCGTCAATATGGATGGAGCTTGATACCCCAAATAAGCCTCTAATAGCCTTACATAAAACAAACATATGCACACACAAGATGAAGTTCAGGCCCAGGTCCTCAAAGACCGCAAAAATTAAGAAACACTAAATATTTGCCGATGTAAAATTTATAGATCTCTTGTTTAAGTGGTCTATATTTTCTCTTTTTTTATTTCCCTTTCACCAACCCTAGTTAAAAACTGTAGTATAAAGAATTGCATTTTTATCATACTTTTGAAAAGGAGGAAAATGCTAGAAGAACTAGCCGTTAGCGGGAATTGAATCTAATTCTTTGGTAATCAGCAGAAGCTTCTACCTGTAGACCCAAGAGAACCATAAGAAAGTTTCTTCTTGGTGTTTTAAATAAGCTTTAATGGTCAAAGAAAAAAAATCAATAAACCGAATTAATATTTGAAAACACAGCATAATTTTTGAAGTAAGTCTGTAAAGTAATGTAGGTCTGGCGGAAAGAAAATCTATAGAAATATACAACCAGAACCCAGCGTTGCACTAACCGCAAATACAAGAAAACCCAGTGAACATAAAAGGGCAGGCTGTGTCTTTGGCACCAAAATAGCCTTGCTTTCACATTTGTTTTCAGTTCACTGATTCGTTTGTCATACTTGTGACCTACCCCCCCCCCTCCCACACACACACACACCTTCATTGGTAGTCCTATAGCAAAGACGCTTCTTTGTTATTTTATTTGCAGGTATATTAAATGGATGGTGGTTTGCTTAATAATTCATATAATATTTATAATGTTGATGTTAGAACGCTCTCGTTAGCTGTTCAAACTGCAGACAAATTTAGGATCTCAAATTAATTTTTACCAAAAACTTGACCAAGTCTATTGTAATTATGATATGATAACTTATTTAAAATTTTAAAACCTACATAGTCAACAGTCTCCAAAATAGGTTTACCGGAGATGAAAATATACTCTGCAGTCCTCGGTTCCTTTTGGCTATTGGTAAACCTCTTTTTTCAAAAGATTTTTATAAAATGGTTGAATTTGCAGTTTAGGGGTTATTTTGTGGGCGTTATTAATAAAAGCACTAAGCAAATAATTTTGAATCTCTTCATAATTATTTCAAAATTGTTCTATTGATAACGATGAATAAATTTCTATGGATTGTTTCACAGAGACTCTCAATGAAGATAGGAGGTTTCATAAAAATGCTGATCTTCTATCCACAATGAAGAATTCCGACACGAAGCGTTTGGCAACAGTACCTGTATCGCGAGCAACTTTGCTTTGACTAATAATAGCAGTATTTCACCTAGCCCGTACCATTCTGGCCAAGGCCAAACTTAGAGCTACATTACAAATTATAAGAATTGGGAAGTACATTTTTGGAAAAAAATATTTTTCAATTCTGTTAATTGAAACACCCCTATCCATACAGTATAGGAATCAAAATGTCGTCTTCCTTTTAAGTTTTAGGTTAAGTTTGTCGCAGAAGAACAATTTTCAATTTGGCTGATTACTGTCTGAGCTCAAATGAAGAAACTCAGCTGTTTGAAAAATTACTGTTGGAGGTTGCAAACCACACCTAGTTCTATGAAAGTTAGGCAATATATGCATTTAAATACAAAGATGAATCTAATCTTATTCACATGTGACAATTAAATTCTTTTATGGCTTAGCCATATACCCACACCAAAGTTACAATACATTTAAATTTTTAATATATTAATGTAGTATATAAATACCGAGTTTATATATTCTTCATTGTGGATAGAAGATCAGCATTTTTATGAAACCTC
>JAQQPU010004861.1:0-25954 GCA_029168905.1 Artemia sp. Kazakhstan ARC1039
GGGGGGGGCTAAACAAAATGAACTCAAACAAAAAGTTAATTTTGTAGAAAATAGATTACCAATAAAGGGGAGGGAAAGGTCCTCCTTACTTCGGAGATGATAATCAGTTTCAAATAACTATGCTATATTTTGAAATGCAAAACAGCAAACAAACTTTTTCCTCTCGGCATTGCTCTCTAAAAGTTATAACTTTTAATAAAAGAAATTGGTCTGAGGAAGGGTAGACCACCTGAAAATAAGGCAAATTGTGATGTGGGACCCCTCTTTACCCCCCCCCCCCCCCCTCTGGAAGCTAAAGCTTAAATCTTTATCCCAGATTTATCAAAAACGACTTCTCAAGCACAAGGGAAATTCGAAAGGGGTAAATATTATTTCTTACAATACCTTAAGAATGGAGGAGTTTATTAATTTGCATTTGATCTAAATAGTAAAATTTTTTATCCAAATATTTAAAAGCCAATGGGCAGATAAAACTTTCAACTACCCATTGTTTACATTTGTTGCGCTCATAAATCTTTTCAAGATAGCACTATAGCCCTTTAATGTAGAGAGCGGGGTTTAGGTTGTTGTCTGCCCCCCTTATGTACAGAATAATTTCTGATCCTTTTAAGTTTTTGAGTCACTCTTTATTTTTATAATAAAAAACATATTTTGTTTAATTTCAAAAAATTAGTTAACGTGTAAAGATTAACTGAAAAAGTTGATATTCATTCTATAAAGATCTCTTGAAGTTCAAGTAGTAAATATAAAATCATAGTAATGTTTAAAGTTTAGTTTAAAAAAATAATGATAAAACAGGTTTAAGTGCATGCCATGGATGAAAGAAGCTGTGGAAAGAGGAAAGGGTGGAGTACGAAACTGCAGATGAGAAACTAAAAGCTGTACTACATCCCTTCCTGCCAAAATTGCCGCGCCCATAATATTGGATCTGATAAATTTTTGATGCAGCTCAACGTGAAATGTCACTAAATAAAATTGGTTTTACCGAATGCCGACTCCGTATCAAGCTTTCTTACTTTAATGTATTAATGGAAATCTTATTTGAATAATGCAAATGCTTTCCCCCTTTTTCATTTTATACTTGTAAACAAGGCCATATCCAGGATTTTGTTCGGGGAGTGGGAGTATTTTTTCGTGTCAAGGCTTTTATAAAAAAATTAATGCATCAATAAATTGTTTATATGCGTTTTTATTACATTTTTACGAGTCGGACAAAAATATTAGGAGGTTCAAATCCCTTATTCCCCCTCCCTGTATACGACCTTGCTTAAATGTATTTTTGCGCAGATAATTTTGACTTACCTCTGGGTTTGGGCTTAGAGATGACAATTAATTGTTTTGTTTGTTTTTTTTTTTATTAATTTTGAAACCAGTAAAAAATAGCTGAATAATTGAAGTCTTTATTATCGTCTTCTGTTTAGAGATAGTATTTTACTAGTGTTTTTCTCATTATTAATGCTTTTTATTATGAGTTTTAAGTAGGCCTATGTCTTCTTTCTATTGTTCGTTATTTTCTTTTCTTTATTAAAAGTCAGATAAGAAGTAAATAATATGAAAGCCAGTATTAGCTGGAGGGCAAAGGGGAGAGAACTCTTCCAATCCCCCCCCCCCAAAAAAAAAAAACTGGTTACGACCCTTCCCAAAATATTGGACTTGATAAATTTTCGATAAGTTCACCGCGACTGCGTATCAAACTTTTTTATGTTTTTGAAAGCATGTGAAGTTTTGAACCTGTGAGGCTTGGGGGGCACTATTCATCCTAAGCATCTCTTAAATGCAGTCCTTACCATTCCCAAGAGGAGTATATATCCACGGTGGAGAGGGGAGGAGCTCAGTTCAAATTTTATATAACAAAACAACCTTTAGTGTTCTTACATAGCCCCATTACCGTCTAAACCCATGCTCAAAGCGTATAGCCTTTTAAACTTATTCCCTATGAACGGAGAATTCATCTTTGACAAATTAAAATTTAGTTAAGAGGAGGAAAGGTTATTGACCGTATAATTGTAGCTTTCATAAAGAAAGAAAAACGAGCAAAAATGGGGTTTTTAAAGGCCAAATGAAAATTCTGAAAAAACACAACAAAGCGAATATTTTGAGAGGACAAACGCCTCTCTTCTTCAGCGCGAAACGAAATAATGTATTGAAAGAAAGTGCCGAAGAAAAAAAAAACAACAAAAAACAAACGCGGAAAGTATCCGTCGATGGCAGTTCATAATTTTTTCGATTTTGTGCAAATCGCGGATATTGGCGAATAATTCGCTTTTATGGTTGTTAGGTATTTGGTTTTAATTCTCATAATTTTTGGCTTTTATTGAATTTCATTCATCTTTTAAGTTTTTGGTTTATTCTTTGGTTCTGTGGTTCTTTTCACATTGAATTTCCGCGTTTGTTTTTTGTTGTTTTTTTTCTTCGGCACTTTCCTTGAAGAAGAGAGGCGTTTGTCCTTTCGAAATATTCGCTTTGTTGTGTTTTTTCATTATTTTCATTTGGCCTTTATAAACCCCATTTTTGCTCGTTTTTCTTTCTTTATGTGATGTCATTCCAATGTGGTTTAAGAAATTAATTTTAGCTCTTGTTAAACAAAGGAATGAACAAGGGAAACTACTAGCCGATAATCTGCAAATTCGAATATTATTAACTGAGAGTTAAGTTTAAATAATAAGATTACTACAAGGAGTAACTCACCGCAGCACAAAAGCTGCTTTAGATCACCATACCTGAATCTGCTCCTTTTTGCAAAACACTCCGTCCGGAGTTTTACTCTTTGTTTCTCTCATGAAATTCCCACATTCCTTAAATCATGGCTTCCAAGATCACAAATCATTTGGGGTTTCTCCTAGAATCTCTAGGAACAAATTTAGTCCTATAAAATCTCCTCAAAAACAAAAATTAACAAAAATTTCCAATCGAAATCACGACAGTAGAAATCACTATTCCAGTATCTAATGCACAGAAACAAAGAAAAAAAGTTTCTCTTTTAGAAGTAAAGAGCAAAGTTGAAACTGAAAACAAAAAACGTTATTGCTTCGCAGCCTCCGCATGACATATTTACAAAACCAACTTAAATAAATGGACTCTGAATATTTTTTTTGTATCTTGCAATCTTAAAAATTAGCCCTTTTACGAAAACACACAAAAAAAACAGTGTGTTCTCTTGAGATTGTAAAATTTCATGAGTAGCTTGCAGAAAATAAAGGGCTAATTTGGAGCTTTGATCATTAACATACACATATTTGAGAACATTGATTTTCGGGGATATTTTGAAAAAACCTATTTCCTTTCAGCGGAATTTGGGGAAAGTTTCCATTATCACAGAATCATTTTTCGACAGTGCTTCACAATTTTTACACTGCTTCACATCATTTTTTACAATTTATTTCTTTTCCATTAGAGGACGTTCTGCTTTTCGTCTGGCCCCAGCGCAATTACCAAAAAGCAAAATTACTATGATGATGTGGTAAAATTTAACATGTTATTTAAATATCGTTTTATAGGCTCATTTGTCAAGCAAGATTGGATTTTGCATAGGTCGAACAGCAATGATTCTTTTTTTTACTTTTCACAAATGTCAAGGTTATGATTCCGGGCATAGATAATTCAAACTCTTCTAAAAAAATTCTACCATTGCCCAATAAATGATATAGTAATGTAAAATTCATATATAGGCTAAGTGAATAGGCCTGTTCTATTTCTTGACCCTCTGTTCAACTATTTTATCTTAAATGCTTTGTTATCGAATTTCGTTCTTTGTAGGATTAAATAAAAAAACGATTTTTTTTTTTCAGCTGAAAGTAAGGAGTAACATTAAGACTTAAAACGAACAGAAATTAATAGGTATATGAGGGGGTTTTCTCCCTATTCAATACCTTGCTCTTTACCCAAAGTTCGAATTTTGTTCCAATTGTTTAAGTATGACCCCGGAATTACAAAGACCGTTTAATTAGAATAAATAGCTCTTTTGAAAGTACTAAAAAAACTGTAGCGTAAAGAGTGAGGTATTGACTAGGGGGTGAACCCCCTCATATCGGTAATAATTTCTTTTCGTTTTAAGTTTTAGTGTTGCTCCTTGCTTTCAGTTGAAAAAATTCGTTTTTTTATTTAATTTCTGATCGTTTTTAAAATAATACTAGGAATTCTGGTGCCCCCTTAATAAAAATGTCACTTCTCTAATGAAAACTTCCTCCATGGAAAGATTCTCCCAAGTAATTGTCTCCCCCCCTCCACCAGAAAAAGATCCCTCTGAAAACGTCTGTATACTTCCCAATAACCAATACTAGGCTATATGTAAACAATGGACAAAGTTCATAGCTTGCAGCCCTTTCCCTGGGGACTGTGGGGGATTAAGTCATCCTCAAATACATATTTATTAAATTTTTCAACTATGCTGAAAAAATGACTATCTAAAAATTTTGATCGGACGACTTTGAAAAAAAGAGCGTGGGGTGGGGGGGCCTAGTTGCCCTCCAATTTTTGGTCACTTAAAAAGAGTACTAGAACTTTTAATTTCCGTTCGAATCAGCCCTCTCTCGATATTCTAGGACCAATGGGTCGATACGATCAAACATGGGAAAAAAACAACAAAAAAAACAGACAAAAAAAAACAAAACAAAACAACAAATAAACACGCAGCCGTGATCTTTCTTCTGGTACAAAATTCCACATTTTTGCATATAGGAGCTTGAAACCTCTACAGTATGGTTCACTGATACGCTGAATCTGATGTTTTAAGCTGATTTTGGTGTGATTTTCATCCAGATTCTACGACTTTTAGGGGGTGTTTCCGCCTTTTTTCGAAAATAAGGCAAATTTTCTCTGGCTCGTAACTTTTGATGGGTAAGCCTAATGAAACATATATGAAACACTTGATGAAACATATATATTTAAAATTAGCGTAAAAATCTGATTCTTTTGGTGTATCTATTGGTATCAGAACTCTGTTTTTTAGAGTATCGGCCACTACTGAGTCGGGTCGCTCTTTACTAACAGTTTGTTACCGTGAGTTATTTATTTAGCCCTTTGTTCTACTATTTTATCTTGCATGCTGTGTTTTCAAATGCCTACCTTTGTAAGATTTAGCCCTCTGTTCTACTATTTTACCTTAAATGCTTTTTTATCAAATGCCCACATTTGTAAGATTTGACCCATGTGCCAAAAATGATATCTCTTTTTAATCGGAAACTACAGTATTGCGTGCATTAAGATCATTAGTTACTTGTTATACCAAGCAATTATACTATTTAATCCCTGTTTGCATGTCTTGAAGCTAATTGGCTAAAAGCTTCTTTTCAAATCTGTCATCTTCTTATATCCGGGTGTTGACGGGTCTTTCGGGTATGACAACCCTGTAATTATTTATGAGAAACATTTCCTTACTATTAATGTCAATCTGTAAATAGAATTAAGCCTGAACAATTCTCGAAATTGAACTAAAAAAGACATTCTTATGCTTTACAGAAAATATTAATGACAAAAGAAATATGATATTTTAGGATTAGAGGAAGTCACAAAAATATTGAGCAGAGGAATGGCACAAATTCGAAAGTCCTCTCCTTACTTATGCCCTAATGGGCTAGCTCTTTTCTAATTAGGGATGCCTCTTGAGAACTATTTAAAGGCAAGCTTCCCCAAGGGACAATCGGGCAAGCTGCCCCAGATGCCAAGGCTGGGGATATTGTCGTGGCAAAAATTTGCCAGTTTACTTATTCTTTTTTTGGTGGTTCCCGAAATTAACTTTAGTACTTATCAGTTAGCTGGAACACACACGAGAAGTGAAGATTGGCTAATGCTAATGAAATAAACAAAATACGATGAAAAGATAATAGTTTAGAAACAAATTTGAGCTATATATTTGCACATTAAGTGGGGGGGTGGTGGTGGTGGTAAAGCATGGCATATATGAAATACGCAACCTAACCTAGGTACCTTTTTTTGCCCCTTCATCCCCAAAAAACTAAAGTTTAAATATTTTTCACGGAGTGAGCAATACCTCACTAGGTAGAGGAAATCTGTTTTTCATTAAGATCTTTGAGATACTATAAGCGGTTCTTGTCGCGTGTGTTCCAGCTAACCGATAAGTATCTTAATTTTGCCCTAGGCACCACCAACCTTAGGGGCAGCTCTATCCCTCTTCATGGTATATTTATTGGAATTTCTAGGTCGTCTTTGAATATATTAGATATTATGAATTTACCATCTCATCGACTCTATGTAATGCTCTCATCCAATTTACAGATACCAAACGTAATAGATTTCCATCCAGATACCTTGGGATACAAAAGTTACCTTATAAAAGCATGACAAATTAAGTATAAAAATTTCGGTAGCAAGGAAACATAATTATACTGACAAGGTATATACCTCAAGGGCCTTCGTCCGCGTAGCGCGTTATGATCAGAGCATCCAACTGAGAATGGTATGATTAGAACCAAAGTTGAAGTTATGACCATTAATCACAGATTTTAGATTAATTGGATAGTTCGTTAGTTACACCTCATCACTACTTGGAGCGACGTCTCACAGGGCTAGCGAGGCCAACTGAATGTGCCAGTGATGAAGCAATTCTGGGTGGCCATAAAATGACACATTTCTTCAATTCTAATGAATTTCCAAATTGCAATATGGAAATCTTCTTACGAATGTATCTAGCAATGGATGTGTTTGTGAATGATAATTGTTTTTAACTAAATTGACAGAATATACATTTTAAACATTGACGTAACTCGTTAACTTGACCCTTTACTCAATCTGATTTGAAAATACGGTTTGAACCCCTATTACAAAATATCTTGAGAAATGGAATTGTTTGAGCATTGTGCATGTCATTTTTTTTACATTAATTGCCCCAGAATATATTTAAACATTGTCATTAAGAACGACACGTTAGTCTTACCCTTTACTTCAACCTGCTTGAAAATCCAGAATAAATTCGTCTTCAGAAATTGGTGTGGTTGTGCATTGCGCATGACCATTGTTTTTACAATAATTTCCTACAGTATGTAGCTTCAGAGGCAGGTCTAGAGCAAAATCTTGTGGGGGGGGGGCAATGTGACAAGGGCGCCAATAGGCAAAATCTAAGGAGCCCAAAGTGACAAGGGGGCCAATAATTTACCAAATTGACATTTTTTAAGTGAAAAAAAAACAAGTAGGCCTAATAAGGCACAGCAAAATTTTGGGGGCGTGGTTCCTCCGGCCCCCTGGATCCACCGCTGTGCAGGTTACACCTTGTCATCAGGGGAAGTGGCGTCAATTCAAAGGAATAAGGGAGCACAAAAAGGTGTATTTGTATATCTAGGGGGGCAGACTTTTCATGTTTTTCCCACTGGTTAGAGATGGTACTTTAGCTCTACCTTTATTTGACGCAATGCAAAAATCCACCTTGAGCTCGTACTGAATCAAAACTCCAATCCGGTCAAAGCATGGCACTCAATTTGAAACAATATGTGCTCCGTTCCAATTTGACCATCCCTTATAGTCATCGCTCGTCTTGTTATTTTGCGTGTTATCGACCGGTAATAACTGTGAGTCCCAGCCAAATCTGCCAGAATACACCCAACGGATGACCCAGTTTCAAAAATCATGCCCATCAATTAGTATGAAGAGGCTTGGTTTGCCGGGAGTGGACCAAGCGGGGTGTAAAACAGGTCACGTCGATTTGAATAAGTTCTGGGATGTACAGGTAATCTATGACAGGTACCTGAATGTCCACATATGGGCACAATACCTAGAAAGTGCAAAAGAACAAGATGGATTTGTTCACCCACAGGAATTTTTTCGAGGCGGAAACTTTTCATAGAAGGGAAAGGACTAAGTGTTGAAAGAAGGTCTGTTCCAGCTATAATTATGCACATTTTTGGTCTTCTAAGAGGAGGGAAACCAAATCCTGGCCTTCCCCACAAGTTTCGCTGAAAATATATAACGATATGTTTCGAAACACCTTTGAAAGCTCATAACTCCAACCAATTATTTTGATTAGAGACGCATGAAATTGCGAGCAAAGAGTAACTCGTCCTAATAGGAAACAGAGCTCTTAAAAGGGGATGTTGTCAACATTACAAAAAAAGAGAGGTTGATATTAATTTCGATCTCGAATATGAAAGGTTGATTAAGTTAAAGGTTACCCACCAAGGTAGCTAGTGAAAATTACAAATCTTTAGGAAGAGATTAGTGTCAAATCCAGCCCTTCTTTAGTCGATTATGAACACGAATCAAGCTCCTCTTGTTTGAGTAAGAGCGGCAACTTTGGCTATCAGTTTTAGACTCATCCCCAGCATTTACTGAACCCTCCGCCATTGCTGGCTCCAGACGTTTGGAGTCCATGATTGCTGACAGGGATTCATTGCTACTTTGCAGCAACGCCTCCCCGTCAGTGCTCACAGACTCCACGGGTGGAGTTCTTTCATCCTTGACTATAACAAATTGTTGCAGCCTTTCCATCAAAATCAATAAAAAGTTTTTCTTGAGTGTAGTTTCTGACCCCCAAACCAGTATCACTACTCACAACAAAGCTTTTTCCAGACATAAAATGGAGCATGGCCTCGGAAGAGCCTCCCACGCACATCCTCATCCATCCTCTCTGGCTAGCCATCCAGGGCTTATTGGGTGGGCAAAAAATTGCTCACCGTTTGACAGAGCGGCTGTCTGAATGGTGAACTCAAGCAGGGCCGAAAGACCTGAACCGCTTTCTAAACGGCGGCCTTGGATATCTTGGATAATCTTCTGATGTCTTCCTCCTTCTATCACCCCCTTCTGTCGGTTCACGTCTATCATATTCTGCCATTTTTGCTTCTGAGTTCAGGAGTTCACCAAGGGAAAGGCTTTGGGCTCCGACACCTAAATCCCACGCCCATGCGCATCTCGAGACGAAAATTTCCCCTCCCCCAAGTACCAGTGCAACGCAGTACACTCAGGAAAACCACTCGAAGGTGCCGAACATTACCGCCCCCTCCAGTCAAAGAAGAGTTGGAACATTTTCTCTTTCGATTCAAAAATCACAGTTTTTGCAGCATCTATCTCAGCTTAAAACATTTTCCCTAATTAAAAACTTGAGATTTTGTTATTTTTCTGTTTTTGTGGATAAATTAGTTTACTTACTGTGCGGCTCATCAGTAGGTATCGCGATTAGCTTAAAACATTAATGTCAGTTTTGTTGTTTCTCAGTCCTTTATGCACATTATAAAATTAGTTTTGCCCACATTTCTCCTTGAACAGACGTGCCATGCCTATAGATTAGAAACGACCCGAAATTACTAGCGAAATAAAGAACCTGTCGGGGATACGTATTGTCAAGGATACGTGGAATCTAGATGATAACTCGTATTTTTCAAGCAGTTCGTGGTAACGAACTGTAAGTAAGGAGCGACTTGGCTCAATAGTAACCAACACTCTAAAAAGCAGAAATTTGATATCAAGAGATACATCAAAAGAATCAGCTTTATATGCTGATTCCAAATATACAAGATTCATCAAGTTTAGTGTTATCTATCAAAATTTATGATCCTTTGAAAATTTATCTCATTTTTTTTCTAACAGGGGTGAAACAACACCTAAAATTCAAGGAATCTTGATGAAAATCACACAATCAGATTCAGCATACCCGACAACTATACTGTAGAAGTTTCAAGCTAATTTGTAAAAATGTGGAATTTTTCTATTTTTGCCAGAAGACAGATCACGAATGCGTGTTTTTTTATCAGGGGTTATCGTATTGAAATAATAGTCCTAGAAGATCAAGAGAGGACGTATTAGAACGTAAATTAAAAAGTTCTAGTGCCCTTTTTAAGTGAAAAAAGAGATTAGAGGGCAATTGGCCCCCCTCCCATGCCCATTTATTTCCCAAAGCTATCTAACCAAAATTTTGAGATAGCCATTTTGTTCAGTATAGTTGAAAGATCAAATAACTATGTTTAAAAGGGTAAAATGACTCCCCACACTCCGTAGGGATGGATCTGTAAGTTGTGAAATTTGCCCATTGTTCACATATAGTATTTGTTATTGGAAAGTATGCAGACATTTTTCAAGGGAGAATTTTGTGCTTGGAGTGGATTTCCATTGGGAGAATCTTTCTTGGGGAGGAAAATATCCGAGGGGAGGGGGGTTGAATGAAAAACTTGTTTTTTTAATTTAATTTTTACTAAGGCAATGTTTTTGTGCTCAAACAAAAGGGCTTATCTCACAATATCTTCAAACAAAATATAGATAAAAAAAAATGTACTGGGTTTTTATCCATAGGACATATTTACAATATAACCAGCACGCACGTACAAAGTATTTTTTCGGGGGGGGGGGCGCCTAATAATAAAAAATGCAGAGGTGGGTAGTAAAAAAAAATATTCAAAGAATTTGACGGATGGGGAGCGGCAGTAATAAAAATCAAACTTTATTTGATCATTTGAAAAAGAGGTGCCAAACCTCAAGAAAGTTTAGGGGAGAGGAAAGACCCCCTATTTACTTACGTCCTTGATAACTCTTTACGCTAGTCATAATGTAGGGTACAAAGTAAGTAGAATGTGCCATTTAACATGTAGAACCATCTCGGCACCGGCACTGTGATTCGTGTTTATAATGACAGAGTACCCGATTGCAAGTCCCAAGGCTTTTCAGTTTCGAGTGTTATGCAAGTTCCTTTCTCGACGTAACACACGGGTAAATGTGTACGGATAAATATTCACCCGTGTGTTACTGTATGTTATATTCATTATCACTTTATTAGTATGAGGAGATTGCTAAAAAATAAGGAAAAAAACTCAAACAGAAATACAATTTTTACAATATTAAGCTAAACATGGTATTTTGAAAGAAAATCTTTAACCATTCATCTCTATTATAGACTATTTCTTTGCCATGGGTCAACCAGAACTTTAAGAAAAATAACAAAAATAAATCACCAGGTTTTACAAATCAAACAGTGCGTGGTAACGAACTGTAAGTAAGGAGCGACTCGGACCAATAGTAACCGAAGCTCTACAAGATGGAATTTTTTATAAAAATTGATATGTCAAAAGAATTGACTTAAAAACTGAAATAGAACTTAAAACCTAAAACTTGGATTTAAAACTAAAATAAAACTTCAAAACGATCAGAAATTACTACTCCGTATATGAGAGGGACTACCCCTTCCTTAGCCCTTGCTCTTTACGCTAAAATTAAATTTTCGTCACAGTTCTTTAAGAAAGACTGCTCAAACACAAGGGCCGCGGAATACGAATGAGAGGTAGAATTTTAAGAATTAGCAAAGATTGAGGAAACAGTAGTCCACCTCATATACGGAATAATTTCTGTTTGCTTTAAGTCTTAATGTTGCTCCTTACTTTCAGTCAAAACAAAAATATTTTTTATTATTTAGTATCCTAAAAGAATCACTGTAGCATGAAAATTTAAACCGATTCCGTGATAAACTATCGGTGGCAGAAACTCTGATCCTGCTACATGACATATCATAATTTTTTTCACGGTTTTGAGCTGGGTGGACAGCGAAATACTTTCTTTTCAAATTATTCAAGAGACCAGAAATGCTTATGAGCATTAAATATGTACGTTCAAGAAAGGCACATGCACAGAGCTTTTTTTTAGACCATTAAGTAATATCATTACTCACCGCAGCACCAAGCCCTCCTGATGCCAGCAGAGCAGCATCCACTCTTCTCGCATCCTACTCTGTTATGCGGTTCTATCTTCACTTTCTCTTATACAGTTCTACTTACTATAAATCTCTTTTTTTGACCTCCCCTGTTATTCAAGGACGTCCTGCCTTTTGCTTGGTGACAGCTGGAGTTGCCGAAACGTAAGAACCACAGCACCTAGCCCTCCTGATGCCAGCTCAACAGCATACACTGTTCTCACATCCTTCGCTGTCCGGAGGTTCCCTCTTCACTCCCTCCTATAAAGCTCTCCTTACTATAAATCTTTTCTTATGACCTCCTATCTTAATCAAGGACGTTCTGCCATTTTGCGCGGTGACAGCTGGGGCTGCCAAAATGTAAGATCGTATATCACTACTCACCACAGCACCAAGCATTATCAAAGCTGATGCCAGCGCAGCAGCATAAACTCTTTTCGGATCCTACTCTGTTCAGAGGTTCTTTCTCTACTTCCCCCTATAAAGTTCTACTTACTACAAATCTTTTCTTATGACCTCGCATTTTATTCAAGGACGTCCTGTCTTTTGCTTGACGACAGCTGGGGTTGCCACATTTAAGATTTATCGAAAACTATCACCTTTCATCCATGAACTGTGACCTATTCCTTTTCATCTGTTTTGATTATAGCGAAGAGAGTGGGATCGAAGAATATTTTTTTGTACAGCTTATTTTTTGAAATAAGATCATTCAGACGGGTATGCCTATAACTTCCTTAGAAAATTCCTCTGGTAGCCTTTAACAAATCTTTCCAAACATTTTGAAGCAGCCATATTCAGTCATATTTGACAGATGTCTTTATCTTAGTTTCTAAGATCATAATCATAGTTATAAGACTCTCCTTCCTGTTCTTCCAAACTTTTTTCCAACTCTGAAAGAAAAATACGCACGAAATTTCCAGATACTCTCTTTTCTCAAGATCCCCAGGCAAAACCTTTGGATTTTGATTATTTTCTCAACGTTATTTGTGTATGGGGACAAATCAAGATCGCTCAAACGGGGTGCCCGATAAATTCCTACGTACAAGCTAAATTAAAGGCATGATATTTTATCATAACAAATAAACTAACACCTATCATACCCATCAAATTATTTCTTGGACTGATCCAAGAATCAAAGTCACCCATAAAAGTGCTCTGAAGTAATCGTGATAATAAAAGAAAGTAATGTGTGGATTTGTTGCCTATCCTTTCCCCTTTTTCTTATGTACTCATCCCTTTCCTTTTTTCTTCTATTATCCTCGTTATTTTTGTCCCTTTTTTCTGTTAGTCTGAATCGATCTTCTACTTCCTCTCCCCTATTATTGTTTCTTTTCTGCATTTTACTGATTTTGTCACTTTAAACAGAAAACAACAATACTCCAGAAAATGCGCCTACAACAACTAAAACTATAATCTGGACCCATGTTCGCCAGATGGAGAAGTCGCAACTGCCAAAAGTTAATTTCAAAGGTAGTGTACACGGCAGTCGCCACCCCGGCAGACCAAGGAAGAGGTGACGAGAAAACATCGGAAACGACCTCCTGCAAATTTTAAATCAAGCAGATGACCGTATATCCCATAGTAAGCTGATCTTTCAACGTGTAAAGAAGATGGCCCCAACGGGACCCACGAGGAGGTCCGGGACATAAGACTTTAGCCTATTTTATGTTATTTTTTTACACTTTTCAATCTTTGCTTAACTATTTGACTGGTTTTTTTCTTCAAAATTCAAGTTTTATTTTCAACTTCTGTTCCCATCTCTTCTCTTTTTTTTTATCATATTATCCTCTTAATTTGTTGTGCCTTTTATCATTTTTGTTTGCTGTTATCCTGAATTGATCTCGCACCTCTTCTCTCCTATTATTCTTTCTTTTACTGTATTTTATGCATTGCACTGTACCATACGATTAGATTTTGGTGTTCGTTCTTTTTGTATTTAGTTTTTATATTTTATCCATTTCTTTTTAAACTTTCTAACTAGCTTCATTGATGGATAAGTGTGAATTGTCATTGATCTGAAACTACACCGACAGACTGATTTGTTATTATTTGAGGTTTATTTTATGTTTTTTTTTTTTTTTTTTTTTTTTTTTTTTTTTTTTTTTTTTTTTTTATGTGAAACGCAGTTCCGGCAGTTCTCTCGCCAGCAAGGCCGTATCCAGGGAGAAGAGGGGTTTGGGTTTTAACCCCCCCCCCCCCGAAATGTTTTTCAACTTGTAAAAACCTAACAAAATGAATATAAACAAATTTTGGATGTGTTTTTTATAGTTTTCTCGTACCCCCCCCCCCCCGAGAAAATCCTTTTTTAACCCCCCCCCCCCCCCAAGAAAAAAAAATTCCTTGGTATGACCTTGCTCGTCAGAATCGTAAATAATGCCTAATCTGAGCTAAAACCTTATCTTACTTCGACTACGAATTCCAATCTTCCAAAACTTGTTTTTCTCTTTATTTCGGATTTGTATGCCCAAAATATTGGAATTCCATATCTCGCTAATCATAAATTGTATATATCATATATAAAAGCTTTCTATCAATTTTCTTGTCCGTTGTCCCCACCCTTGTCAATTTTGTTGACACCTAAGCCAAACTAATCAGCATAGATGCCTACATACGTGGCATACATCAGATTAGGGGATTTTCTTCCAAAAGCTTACTGCTGATACGTCCAATATTATTGACAACGTGTTGAGCTCTGCTTAAATGATTATCTGATATGTCAGCTATAGGGAGATTTGGCTACTGTGATCATTTTTGTATAAAAAGGCCGTTTTGGGGATTTAATAAGCATTTTTGGTTTTGGTGGTTGGGCTCTTGTCCCATTAATTTACCAAGTTAGTTACCAAGTTAATTACCAAGTTAAGTTACCAAGGAGATTAAAAGTGAAATATAAAATTTTGCATTGGTTAAGCGGAAACTTATACAGTATATGTCTTTAAAAAAATTAGGAATTCAGATTTCAATGAAAATGACATCTATTTGCAGTTACTCAGATTTTGACAGCAATGGGTGTCAAATAAAAAAAGGAAACATGGTTAAAATAACAGAAAACTATATGCAAAAACATTTGGCAACCAACAGATTAAGAAGGTATTACTTGAAATTGCACTGTTTTTGGGAATTAACACGCTATCAATATTTGATTTTTTATGAACAAAATAAAATACGATAGCAAAATTTAGCTCATTAGTTTCGCTTACTTATTTTCATAGTTTTACACGGCAACACTGACAAAAAGTTAGAACTGCCTTGGAACTTGATAATTTGAAGCAACCAAGAGAAAAATCTTATAAAAGTTTAAAAACTTTAAAATTTTGAAATCTTTTAAAAACCACCATACAAACGGCACATTTTATGAAAATTACAGAACACAGTGGATCTTTTTTATGTCTACCTGACCGGGAATGATTCTTAACCTTTTAAAGATCCTAATACGTTGAAACATGAAACAGCAAGGAAGTTATATGATAATCACAGACACAGAAAACTATGGAACAAGTTGTCGAAATAACATTTTTTTATTTTTGAATGAGTATGCCGAGAGAGTTTGTTCCTGGGAGAGATGTGTTGTTTTGTTCTATTTACAATATTGTCGAAAACTTGACGAGCCTTGAATAAACGAATATCTGATATGCCAATTCTTCTAATATTTTGCTACTGTGTTCATTTTTGTCAAAAAAGGCCATTTTAGGATATTGCAAGATTTTTCGTTTTCTTTCTTTTTTTGTCTCGATGCTGAGTTGCTCATTTTATTAATTTGTTAAGAGAAGTATCTTTCAAAACGGCAAATACAGATTAAAATACAAATAAAATACAGATTATACAAAAAGTATGGGAGGCCAGAAGCCTCTTTTATTATGTGAAGCCTCTTTTATAAACTACAGATTATACAAAAAGTATGGCACGCCGGAAGCCTCTTTAATGTTTGCCTAACAGGGTCTGATTTTTAACCTTTTGAAGACCTCACCCTATACCTGAGTTCCTCCAGTGACAAACAGGACAAAGAGTAGCCTCCAATCTTTTTTTCAAGGGAGCTGCTGGATATATTTCCTACCACCCAAGAATGAGACTTTTCTAGAGGGGTTTTCTGTCACGTTCGTACGTCCTAAGTAGCGTGTTCTATGGTCCTTCTCGGTGACAGCCCCTCCCGGCCGCCAGTGGAAGAGTCTATGGTCTGGCATGCGGAGGATATAACAAATGTATCGTAATCTTTTTTGTTTCACAACTCAGCCAATGTCTGGTAGGCCTGTGTGGGTACAGATTTTGTTAATAATTAAATTGTGTTTCAAGCTGATCCGACAGACAAAACATTGCTGTCAAACAGCCTGCATTTTAGCCTCCACGAGCATACTTTGAATTTCTGAAGTGCTGCATTGACTCGGGCTTTCCAGCTGGTTCGTAGGATCCTATGAAAGCATTTATTCTCAATGGCGTTAAGGTGTTGCTCCTGTTCCGCAGTTAACCCTAAACATTTCATGGAGTAATGGAGTAAATTAAACACAAAACTCTGTTGTGGAACAACCTGAGTTTCAGCTTCCGCGAGTAGCCTGTGGATTTCAAGAATGGTAAAATTTGCCGAAATGCCTTGTCGGCTAGGGCTATTCTGGTCCTTAATTACAATTTTCAGAGTAATCATTAACAGTTACTGTAAAATGAAAGTACTTTAAGTCTGTCACCAGTTCAATGTTTGCATTTTATAGATGGATTCCCA
The DNA here is from genome assembly GCA_029168905.1 of Artemia sp. Kazakhstan ARC1039. NCBI lineage: Eukaryota > Metazoa > Arthropoda > Branchiopoda > Anostraca > Artemiidae > Artemia > Artemia sp. Kazakhstan ARC1039. The sequence goes on from JAQQPU010004861.1 coordinate 16,326, forward strand.
TGGATGGAAAACTAATTGACACAATAATGATAATAATAATTATTTACACCCCATAACACCAAAAGATGAATAATAGAACGTTTAGAAAGAAATGAATTTATAAATATGTATGTCTTAGTCTTTTGAACGTTGAAGTGTAGACCCGACGGTCTAGCTTTCTTCGCGGGTTTGTTCCAGAATTCCTGAATTTTCTGTTTTTCGTTTTTTTTTACCGTATATCTTCAATGAGTTTGATGTCTTGAAGGAGCTTGCTTAAACTTTGAATTGCAAATTCATTTATCTATTTAAAGATGTGATTTACAACTAAGACAAAGAGAAGAAGTAACAGGACACAACCTTGGTTGACGCCAGTTATCATTTCTAAGTATCAGCCTTTCGAGGGGACAGTTCCACTTTGGTCAAACTGGAAACAACAGGCAAATTACATAGTAACTGCAAAAAATAGCTGGTAAAGATAATATATTTTATTAAAGAAATATTGCCGTAGAGTTGGGCATTCCCTGGGGGTGGGTATTTTGCTTCTATATTATCGAAAACTTGTTCAGCCCCGCTTAAGCCTTGAGCTGCCTAAGGAGTTATTAGGATTTTTTGTCTTGGTTGTAGAGTCTTGTTTTTAATTTCTTTAGGGGTATTATTTTAACTCCAGGTAGATGGTGAACTATTTATAAATCATGGAAAGTATTCTGTATTTTAAGGAATACCTTGTAAGTGTATCTTGCGAGGACTGATTATAATTCTTCCGAAGGGTTTTACAAACTATAAACAACGAGAAAATAGTATGAAGATTACAGACAGTTATGGCAAACATCTTATATTTTTAAATGGGTGTGATCGAAAACTTATCTCCCGGGGGTGGCGTGTTCTCGGTTCTTGTGCTGAAACAGTGTTATTATTTGCCATTAATGATTGCGCTTGTTTATAATAAATTAAACTTTCCCATATTTATGATAGAAATTGCAATTTGATTAAGCAATAGTACTGTGATTAAAGGGACAAAAATTAATACTTTTTCTACTATAATAAAATTTCTCAGCTGTCGATTGCAGCCTATATAATCTTGATATTATTAACGTAAAGATTATTTTTACACAATCACTCGTTCAAATGTCTTACAAATTTAGATTAGCCAGAAAATTTAAGTTCCTCATTGATTGTTCATGAGGCTTGTGAAAATTATTGTTACACATTTTTCTTATTTGGAGGAATTCTCAAGGACTCATTTAATTTATGTGAAGTATAGAGGAAGGGGGGGGGGGACTTATTTTACCTTCTCGTCTATGAGAAACAGATTAAGTTACAGTCTATTACTGAAACCTTGGATGCCACCAAGGTGTGCCTATTTCTACCCCAGAGACTGACCGATTTTATTTTCTTTCAGGGAGGAGGAGGGCTTAAACTACACTATAAAAAAGAAGACAATTTTCACAGTTTTGACGACTATGATGAGAGCTTGTTTATCAAGCATCTTCTTTGAAATTAACAGCAGGGCTGTTCTCGGAGTTTATGGTCGGATGAACACAATCTTATGTTTCCAAAACAAGCCATCCAAATCATAAAGCTGAGAAACCAGAGTTTACGTTTTTCTCCATTCTTTCCTTACTTTTCTGATAAATCGCTGATCTTTTGAACTTTTTTAATGTTCCTTCTCCCCCACCCTTCCCCCAGAAAACGGAAATTTCTTCGTACGTAACTGATGCTAGAGTGTAAAAGAAAAAAAGCCTACATCTGAATAGTTTTTAAAAGATAAAATTTAAAAAGATATATGTTATTTAATCGAAATCACTAAAAAGAAGAACAGGTCCAAGAAGTTAGACATCGAATGAAGTCCAATCCTTTGCTACATCAAGAACCTGCTAATCAGCGGCTTCGACATCTAATTTTTCAAGAACATCTTTAAACGTTTTGGCAAATCGTGTCTTTTTGTAAAGGTGATAATGAATGTAAGGAATAAGAATTAACCTTTAACGGGCTTCCTAGTCCTTGCACTTGGCTGCAACCAGAGGAAAAAATTAAGATAAGCTTCCTTCACCCGCATTTTAGATGCCAAGACGTTTCTACTTCCCACAATAATATAAAACGATTTGAAGTTGGATTCGAAATCTTGCTTAAAATAACCTATAACCTGAGATCATCGGTTTGAAAACGAATCATCTCAATTTTGTTTAAGAGAACAGTGCTGTTGTCACTTGCTTCCAATGAAATTCACCCTGTGTTGAAACGTGGTCTTTGCAGCTCCTTAAATAAAAGCACGCATTTCATCACCCTGTTGTTGCCTATGCCATGACTCCAGAAAATATAAGTTACCTCCTCTATACCTGGAAGAATCATGTATGATTACACATATATAGTTGCCATAAACTGGTTCCTGTAAGCTGACCGCCACAACAGTCTATCACAGAATAGAAGGCCAAAATACCCCTGGTTTTCTTCATTGAGTTAAATAAAACTGTTTAAGCATCCTTGGAGCCCCATTTGCCATAGGTCTGGTCCCACAAATTCCACGCATCTTTCTTCGGGTTCAAGTCGTTTCACAGTTAGGTTTTAGACTGTCAGTTTTTGCTTATAAAAATTTGCCCAATCTCTGGTTTTCGTGTCTCGAACTTGGAAAAAATGAGCAAATGGTACTGTTGTGAAGCTTTTGATGAGCAAAGGAAGTGACCATTGACAGGGAATGGACTTCCAAATCTTTTTACTTAGCTGCAACAAGAGGAAGAAACTCTAGATAAGCTTGCTTCAGCCACGTTTTAGATGCAATAATGCAAAGCTATTTCTGCTTCCAACAGAAATATAAAACAATTTGGGAGTCGGAATCCAAGTCGTAGTTGAGGTACAATATATTCAGATTTTCCTTTCAAAAAAAGAATGATCTTGATCTTGTTTCAAAGAGCAACAGGAATTTTTCTAGAGTTTTAAACCTTCCGAGTAAGCATTGAAGTCTTCGGGATTATTCGTTCGTATAGCTATTCTTAGCAGCCCTAGGATCAGTTTCCTTCTTTGAGTTAATTGTAAAATCCACCAGTTATTAGCAAGGTGTCCCTCCTCGACAAGCGTTTGAGAGGTTGCCTGTTTAAACGCACAGTTCAGATTTTCAGTGAGTATTTCTGCCTGCTGGTCTATATTCTCATTGGTCACTCCAGGGCTGGGAAGCAGATTGGCTAGTTTTTCGGCTAATACTTGATTATAGGTGTCCCAATTCATTTTTTTTTTTTTGCCAATCCTAGTAATCATCAATAACTTTTACAATGCCTGGAAATGGGTTTATCCTTCTAAAAGGAAGATGAACTGACGACCTCCAATTGTGAAAACTGGCATGTTCGTTTCAGCTCTTTCAATACAAGCTTGCAGTGCATCCTCCTGTTGCTGTGTGTGCCCTGGATCCTGGAAACTACTGTTTACTTTCTGTATAATTGGTACAATTATTGCTGAACAGAAATACATAGTTACCATGAACTAATTCCTTTAATGACCGCCACAAAAGATGACCACAAAGTAGAGCCTTTTCAAATACCCGGCTATCTTCATTAAGTTGAATGGAACCGTAAAAGCTTCTTTGGAACCCCTTTTGCCACAGATGTGGTCTCACAGTTTGCATGTACCTTCCCTTAAGTTCAAGTTGTAAACAGTTTGGTTCCAGATTGTTAGCTACCACTTGAAGAAAATTGGCTCAGTCTCTGATATTGGTGTCTCAATCACTTTCTGTAAGTTAGCATTGAGAAGCTTTACAGACTCAAAGCCTTCTTCACACGGGATTATTTTCCCTTTGGTTTCATTTTCAGCTCCTGGGAAATAATCCAAAAAAATGTGGGAAATAATTTTCCTTTGTACCTTCTCTTTCTGAAGGCAATAAAAGCCTGATGCAGACTCGGGACTGAACTTTCTTGGGAACAAGAAAAGATCTGTTCATCGTTTTGAATACTTTCACATGAACTTTTCCTGACATTGGTTTACTTCTCTCTTGCAAACTCTATCCAACATACGACTAGTATTATTTTGAAGAAGTTAACATGTGCATCCAGTAACTTTATCGTCAAACATGTTCTAAAATATGTGGAAGTAAACAGCAAGAAAACTTTTAGTGTGCTGTTTTAGCAAATAAATTTTTTGTTAGTTACCCTTCTTTATTTCAATCTCTGGGTCCTTGCATAAGATCACCTGTCTGGCTACGTAATGCGTGTCTTGCGGTTATTAATAATAATAGTAATTATAATTACTTGTTTCGACCCTCTTTACATAGTGAAAAGTAAAAGGAGTTCCACAAGGAAAAAAAAAAAGCAATAACAAAATTCACTAGGACTTCTCCAGCCCAAGGGGACTAAGGAAAATGTACTGTACATTATCTTTTCACCTACCTGGGGCATGTAGTCTGTGTCTTAGATAATATGCTCCTCGTGACAGTACTCGAGTGGGAGCCCAAAGAAAAGGGAGACAGAAAAATATGCTTCATTACAGCTACCAGCGGGACTTACAGTAAATCAAATCCACACGATAATTCAACTCCAGTTTAATTACTGTCAATTGGAGTCAGGGTAGCAGATAAAGATGTCTGAGTAGCATCACATATGAGGGATGAATGGTGCCTCTTTTTAATGGCCTTTTTGCTTTTGGTGATATGGGAAGAACTAAGGTCTAAGGCACATAATCACTTGTTTTGTACAATTTACAGCAACAAACCTGTAAACAAATCAAAATTTTCAAAGTTGTGGTATCTATGAACGATTTCTTTTTTTTTTTGCACGAATATTAAAAACAAATTGTAAGAAAATGTCTTGGGTCGAGAGTTTATTATATTACAGAAGGCCATCTTTCTAGTATAGCTACTAGTAAAGGAACAAAGTTTAAGCCCCAATTTACTTATCAACGAGAGAACTATTAAAGTAGAGAAGCCATATGCAATATCATCCCTCTATCTCACTCAAAAGCACAAAATAATAAAATGGGAAAGTCAACCGAGGTTAAAACGGAAAAAATACCAGCAGTTTCAGACAAGGAATACATCATTTGTATGTTCCTTTTTATGCCTCTCGAAGCTTCCATTTATTTTTCTAATAGGACATCTTTGTGATGGGGCAAGGGAAATGTCGTAGCCTATGTGCTACGAGCTTCTTGTTTTGCCTTAATTTAGGGTCAAACCGGTGCGTACCTGTTTGAATGGAGCTTTCCGTCTGAAAGCAGAAACATGGCAAAAAAGAACGAAAGCTCGGCAGAATAGTTTCAGCTAGTCTTTTCCGACGTAAACTACATACTTCATTTTAGCTTAAACTCTAAGGGATTAGTTCTGCTTAAGGAAAAGTGAAGACCATCTTTTTTTGGCCCCAGATAAGATTTATACGTAGTTTTCTAAAATCTAATGTCATAATCATCAATCCAGCCTGATGTCCCAACCTTTCCCAATTAGATTCATATCTAACAGAACGGTAAAATCGAAATAAATAACTTCTAGCAAGCAATAAAAGAAGATCAAAAAGTGAAGAATAGAAAAAAAAATAATAACAAGGCTTGAAGGTTCAAAAGCTGATGACAGAGTCTAACTTAAAACTTTATCTTTTTGTACAGCAGGCATACCTGTTTCCAAATCTTTTCAGTTACCCATTCAGCAGTTTATAGTCAATCAGCAGCCTTTTCAGTCAAATATGGCGATCTGGCATCTGAGTTAGGGGTTGATTTGAGATAGACTTAGTTCCTTAAATGCAAAATTACTTGCCAGTCATTGTTGCCCCCCTGCTATTTAAATGTTAGCTCTTTTGACTTTTCTGCGTATGTGGCTTTCGCAATCGCAACGGTCATAGGACAATTCTAGAAAATCTTAAAAATTACAAGATGTCATGGGACTCCTTGACCACTCTGGTAGCCTACTTGTCTTTCTTGATAAGTTAAACGAATACAGAACGTAAATTGGTAAAAATTGTCTTAATCAACATAAATGCATAAGTAATAAAAAAAAATATAAAAAAGTAAAAAAAAGAACTCCAATTAACACCCAATAGCTTAATCCAGTTTGATTTATCTCAAAATAAAGATAATTTGAACAAAATCAAACAGCCAGCTTTTCAACTTTATTTTCCCTAGTGTACTACTATTACTTACAACTTACTGCAGCACCAAACCAACTGATACCACCACATGTACGCACTCTCCTTCTCCATCCCGGTCTGTTCAAAGCTTCCCTATTCCCTATTTACACCCTTCGAAGAACTTCCAATTTACTTTAAATTACAACTTCTTACGACCTGACGTACAACCTCTTCCCCCTTTATTAGGGCAAAACTTGTTTCATGCTGATGATTGGCCGAAAAGAACAATCGTTGGTAATATGTCATCCCCAATCTGTTGTCCTGCAGAACGTGTTCTAGCCATCTCAACCTTTCTCTCATTATAATCCCAGAAAGTGGGATAGAACCACACTTCCACACAGCTTACCATTTGAGATACGGTCAGTCACACGGGTACCCAAACAGAACCCGCAGACATTTCTTCTGGAAAACATCTAGCAAATCCTCCTCCACCTTTTGAAGCGCCAGCATTTCAGAACTATATTTGACCACTGTCGTCACTGTAGCTTCCAATATTCTAATATTGGTTCACAGACTTATCTCCCAATTCTTTCAAACTTTTTATCCTGTGGAAAAAAAAAACACCCTGGGCCTTGGCTATTCTACTTTTAACATCTTCACGACATCCACCATTTTTATTAAATAATTAAAAAAAAAAACTTTTTCCACAAAATAGGTTATTCAAAGAAAAGTAAAGAACCCCATTAAACAAAAAATGAGCAAAAATAAAATCAAATAATCTACCAAGCGTGAATCTACCATAAATCAGCATCGATAAATAAATGAAACCCAAAACGAACAGAAATTACAATAATTAACCGAGTCAAACTCAAAACGAGCAGAAATTATAAGTTGGGCGCAAAATCCCTATGCCTTCCCAAGGCCAGAACAAAATTTGTATTTTACTGAAAAAACATAAATGTTTTTACTTTTATAACTTTAATAAATCGAATAATATTAACATTTGATTACTAAATATCATTATACGTATATTAAATTGACAATACTCATTCATTTGTATTTTTTCAGTGAGGTGTCATTCATTGTATTTTTTCAGTTGACCTGAAACAGAAAACTTGATACCATTCGCAAAAAAATCTGTTTACTTTCTTTGATAGCTTGGATACAATTACGCTATTTTGATTTGGTTAAATTTTAGGAGCAGAAATGGGAGGGTTGGCGTGGGAGGGTGGGAGTGGAAGGGGATTAGTTGCCCTCAAATCACTTTCGATTATTAAAAAGGGCACCAACCCTTTCTATTTTCAATCGAATGAACCCTTTTCGAAGTTCCCACGACAACTCCTTCGATACGAAGTGTCCTGGTCTAAACAACAACAACAACAAAAAATAATACATTATACCCACTTCGATCTTTACTATAAAAATATCAAGCCTTCCAATCACTTTCGATTATTAAAAAAGGCACTAGGCCTTTCGATGCCCAATCGAATGAGCCCTTTTGGAAACGACAACGCTTTCTATAAACACCTTATATGCCCCCAGGGCATAAATTACAACCCTTACCCTAAGGTCTGTTAGGGTGGTTGTCATCCTCTAAGACCGAATTTCCAAAACTTTCAACTACTTTAAACAACATGGCTATCTCAAAATTTTGAGTGGATGTGTTTGGGGAAATGGTGGGCGTGAGAGAGGCGGTAGTCGCTCTCCAATCACTTTGAACTATTAAAAATGGCCCTAGCCCTTTCAATCTCCAATCAAATGAGCCCTTTTGAAGTTTCTACGACAAAACTTTCAATAAAAATCTTATATGCCCCCAGGGCATAACTTACATTCCTTGCCCTGAGTGCTGGGGGGGGCTGTCATTCTCAAAGACCTAATTTTCGGAACTTTTTACTACGTTGAACAAAATGGCTATCTAAAATTTTGATTGGATGTGTTTGGAGGATTGGTGGGCGTGAGAGGGGGGTTAGTTACCCTCAAATCACTTTCGACTATGACAAAGGGGCACTAGCCCGCTCAATTTTGAATTGAATGAGTCCCTTTTGAAGTTTTACGACAGCTCTATCTATAAAAACCTTATATGCCCCCAGGGTGGAACTTACAACCTTTGCCTTTGGGGCTCTGGCGGGTTTGTCATCATTAAATACATAATTTCCAGAACTTTCAACTACGTTGAACAAAATGGCTATCTTTAATGTTTTTGGGGAAATGGTGGGCGTAAGAGGGGGGTTAAATACTCTCCACTCACTTTCGACTATTGAAAAGGGCAATTTCAATTTCCAATCAAATGAGCCCTTTTTGAAATTTCTATAGCAACTTTCTATATATTTTTATATGCCCCCAGGGCAAAACTTACAACCCTTGCACTGAGGGCTCTGAGGGGGTTATCATCCTAAAAGACCTAATTTTAAGAACTTTCAACTACGTTGAACAAAATGGATATCTCAAAAGTTTGATTGGATGTGTTTGGGAAAATGGTGGGAGTGAGAGAGGCGTTAGTCGCTCTCCAATCACTTTCAACTATTAAAAAAGGCATTAGCCCTTTTAATTTCCAATAGAATGAGCCCTTTTGAAGTTTTTACGCTTTCAATAAAAACGTTATACACCCCCAGGGCATAACTTACAACTCTTGCCCTAAGGGCTGGGAGGGAGGGGGGTGTCATCCTTGAAGACCTTATTTCCAAAACTTTCAACTACGTTGAATAAAATGGCAATCCAAAATATTGATTGGATGCGTTTGGAGGAAAGATTGGCGTGAGAGGGGAGGTTAGTTGCGTTCAAATCACTTTCGACTATTGCAAAGGGCACTAGCCCTTTGATTTCCAATCGAATGAGCCCTTTTTCTAGTTTCTACGACAAAGATTTCAATAAAAACCTTATATGCCCCCAGGGCATAACTTATAACCCCTGCCCTGAGTGCTGGGGGAGGAGTCATTCTCAAAGACCTAATTTCCGGAACTTTTTACTATGTTGAACAAAATGCCTATCTGAAAATTTTGATTGGCTGTGTTTACAGGATTGGTGGGCGTGAGAGGGGGGCTAGTTACCCTCAAATCACTTTCTACTATTACAAAGGGCACTAGCCCTCTCAATTTTGAATTGAATGAGTCCCTTTTGAAGTTTTACGACAACTTTATCTATAAAAATCTTATATGCCCCCAGGGCAGAACTTACAACCTTTGCCTTTGGGGCTCTGGGGGGTTTGTCATCCTTAAATACATAATTTACAGGACTTTCAACTACGTTGAACAAAATGGATATCTCTAAACTTTGGTTGAATGTTTTCGGGGAAATGGTGGGCGTAAGAGGGGGGTTAATTACTCTCCACTCACTTTCGACTATTAAAAAGGGCAATTTCAATTTCCAATCAAATAAGCCCTTTTTGAAATTTCTATAACAACTTTCTATATAAACTTTATATGCCCCCAGGGCAAAATTTACAACCCTTGCACTGAGGGCTCTGAGGGTATTATCATCCTCAAAGACCTAATTTTAAGAACTTTCAACTACGTTGAACAAAATGCATATCTCAAAATTTTGATTGGATGTGTTAAAAAAAATAGTGGGGGTGAGAGGGGCGTTAGTCGCTCTTCAATCACTTTCAACTATTAAAAAAGG
>JAQQPU010004861.1:35954-50170 GCA_029168905.1 Artemia sp. Kazakhstan ARC1039
AAAAAAAACAACAAATAAACCCGCACCCGTGATCTTTCTTCTGGCAAAAAATGCAAAATTCCACATTTTTGTAGATGGGAGCTTGAAACCTCTACAGTAGGGTTCTATGATACGCTGAATATGATGGTGTGATTTTCATTAAGGTTCTATAACATTTAGGTCTTTTCCCCCTTTTTTCGAAAATCAGCCAAATTTTCTCAGGCGCCTAACTGTTGATGGGTAGGATTAAACTTGATGAAACTTATTTATTTGAAATCAGTATTAAAATCTGATTCTTTTGATGTATCTATTTGTATCAAAATACCGTTTTCTAGAATTCGGTTACCATTGAGCCGGGTCGCTCCTTACTTACAGTTCGTTGCCACGAACTGTTTGACTTGGCAATTTGGGCGATATGTTTGGCAATCATATTGATTTCTTGTAATTTATGTCTTGTTACTCATGCTAGTTGTTCGAACTTAAATCTTTTGCATGCATTCTAATGTGACTTTTTTAATAACTTGGTAATTTTTGTGGTTCATTTGGGAAGGGCCAGGTTTCAATCCCCCTCCTCAAATTTATCTCAAGCTAATAAATTGTATCATATTTAGGTACCCCCCCCCCTTTCCTGAACATAAATCCTGGAAACGGCCCTGTATTTGGTAATGATACTAACTTCTGGTAATTTATTCGTTGAATACTGGTTCTGTTTGTAATTCAAACAATTTTTTGAATATTTAGGCTAATTTATTATTCAGCTTATGAAAACTTCTTTTTAAATGACGTTGATTTAATTTATGTTCATTTAACTTCTCCGCCGTCCAAATAATTTTTCCTAGTGTGGGTGAGCTACCTTCTTGTACAACTGGCAACTCTGCTAAGAGGAGTTAATATGCTTTAATGAATGATGGTATTTTCGATTTGATTCTAAAAGAATTAAGCCAAATAGCATTTAAAAATAATTAATAAAAGTATTGCTGTTAATTTCAAAGATTTACGTCAAATACTTCTGTCACATTTATAATATGATGATATGTATTTAATGGTACACTTCTATTTTCAACGACTATAAATCACACAGGGTTTTGATGAATATTTCATGCAATAAAAAAATCAGATAAGCACACACCTACAGGGCAAATACTATATAGCAACATCTGTTATATAAATTACTATCCTAAGCTGTAGACTTGGATATACATTACTGTCTTGTGTAGCTGAAAAGTAAAATTCATATGTTTAATTCGATAAATCAAAGGTTTGGTTAAATTCGGAACAAGTTAAACAATTCCTTGAATTAAAGTTTTAATAAACTCTAACTGAATACACGGAAATACACCTTTCTCGATATATTCAGGAGACAGGGAGGGTTTTCCTTCTAAATCATTTGGTTTTAATTACTTTTATTTATCCTATCGCTCTCTCTCTCTCCCTCTCTATGTCTTTATCTATCTTTCTCTCTTGCCCCTCTTATATTTCTCAGTGGTGCTAATTGGGGACAACCCCCTCCCTAAATTGTGAAAATATTTTTTTTTGGTATTTCATTAAAAAATCTCCATTTTTTGGTGTTTTCGTTGAAAATTTTCCCCTCCCTAGATTTTGGAAAATATATTTTGCCCGTGAATTGGCATCCTCGATTTTTGTCTCTCTCTTGTCATTTTTTAACTCTTTACCCTAAAATTTCGTGCTACTATTATGAATTTAAATATGTTTTGTTGTATAATTATTTAATATTCATATTTAATAAAAATTAGAATTGGGCTACTTAATGGTGTTGAAGCGCTTAAACACTTAGTAGCCAGTGAATAATTTTAGTGAATAATTTAATAAAAATAATTTTTTTGAGTTTCGGTTACTATTGAGCCAGGTCGCTCTTTACTTACAGTTCGTTATTACGAACTGTTTGAAAAGCTAAAGTAAGAGCTTTCAAGCCGGTAACACAAATTCTGCTCATGGACCCTAGGGAAGTATTTTCAACTATCATGGATGATCTAGTTCTTTGAACTAAATGCTGTGTAATCCCGGCCCAAAGTTATCTAAAAAACGGAATTTTGATGCCAATAGCTATATCAAAAGAATCAGATTTTATGCTGATTTCAAATATATAAGTTTCATCAAGTTTAGTCATACCCGTCAAAAGTTACGCGCCTGAGAAAATTTGCCTTATTTTCGAAAAAAAAGGTAAAACATCCCCTAAAAGTCATAGAACTTTAATGAAAATCACAACATCAGATTCAGCGTATCAGAGAACCGTATTATAGAAGTTTCAAGCTCCTATATACAAAAATGTGGAATTTTGTATTTTTTGTCAGAAGAAAGATCACGAATGCGTGTTTGTTTATTTTTTTTTATTGTTGTTTTTTTTTCTTCCAGAGGTGATCGTATCGATCCAGTAGTCCCAGACTATCTTAAGAGGGCTCATTTGAACTGAAATTAAAAGTTCTAGTGCCCTTTTTAAGCGACCAAAAAATTGGAGGGCAACTTGGCTCCCTCCCACGCCCATTTTCTCCCGAAGTCACCCAATTAAAATTAAAAATTTCACCCAATTAAAGATCACGGATGCGTGTTTATTTGTTTTGTTTTTGTTTTTCCCCAGGGGTGATCGTATAGACCCAGTGGTCCTAGAATATCGCGAGAGGGCTCATTTGAACGGAAATTAAAAATTCTAGTGCCATTTTTAAGAGACCAAAAAAATTGGAGGGCAACTAGGCCCCCTCTCACGCTCATTTTTTCCCAAAGTCACCGGATCAAAACTTTGAGATTGCCATTTTGTTCAGCATAGTCGAAAATCTAATAAATACGTCTTTGAGGATGACTTAATCCCCCACAGTTCTCGGGGGAAGGGCTACAAGATATAAATTTTGCCCATTGTTTACATATAGTATTGGTTATTGGGAAGTATACAGACGTTTTCAGGAAGGATATTTTTCTGGTGGTGGTGGGGGGGAGGGTTGGAGTAGGAGGTTACGTGGGAGGATCTTTCCGAGGAGGAAGTTTCCTTTGGGGTAGGGGACAGTTCTATTAGGGGGGATGCCGGATTTCCCAGCATTATTTAAAAAACGATCAGAAATTAAATAAAAAAAAAGTTTTTTCAACTGAAAGTAAGAAGCAGCATTAGAACTTAAAACAGACAGAAATTATTACGTATATGAGGGGGGTTTGCCCCCAAGTCAATACCTTGCTCTTTATGCTAAATTTTTTTTTAGTACTTTCAAAAGAGCTATCTATTCTAATTAAACGGCCTTTGTGATTCAGGGGTTTGTGATTCAAAGAAAATTCGAACTTTAGCATAAAGCGAGAGGTATTGACTAAGGGTAGAACCCCCTCATATACGTAATAACATATACGTAATAAAAAACAATAAGAAAAAACAAGCGGTACGGCTCAATAATAATCGAAACCTTAAAAAACGGAATTTTGATGTCAATAAATGTATCAAAAGAACGGGCTTATAATGCTGATTCTAAATAAATAAATTTAATTAAGTTTAGTATTACTCATCAAAGGCTACGAGCCTGAGAAAATTTAACTGATTTTTGAAAGGGGGGGAAACACCCCCTAAAAGTGACAGAATCTTAATGAAAATCACACCATCAGATTCAGCGTATCAGAAATCCTTATTATATAGGTTTCAAGCTCATATCTGGAAAAATGTGCAATTGTGTATTTTTTGCCAGAGGATGGATCACGGATACGTGTTTATTTATTTATTTTATTTTTTTTTTTTTTTTTTAGGAGTAATCATACCGACCCAGTGGTCCTAGAACATCAAGAGAGGGCTCATTAGAACGGACATTAAAAGTAATAGTGCCCTTTTAAGTGACCGAAAATGCTGGTGGGCAACTAGGCCCCCTCCCACGCCCCTTTTTTCCCAATTTTGTCTGATCAAAATTTTGAGATAGCCATTCTGTTCAGCATAGTTGAAAAAATATAACTTTGAAGGTAATAAATTCCCCCTAGAGCCCTTATGGAAAGGGCTTAAAGTTATAAAATTTCCAATTTGTATACATATAGTATTTGTTATTGGGATTTATGCATATATTTTTTTGGGGGGGGGGGATTTTCTGATGGGTTTCCCACAAGGAAGATTTTCCGTGGGGAGGGAGGGAAGTTTCCCGGGAGGAAACTTTTCAAGGGAAATTTTACACTGGGGGAAATTGCCAGAATTCCAATACGTAATTCTTTTTATGTGTCTTGCTTTCATTTTGCCGACTCATTTTTACGCGTGGAGATGTTAAAGGTAATTGTGTGGGGTAAATTATCACCAAGATTGAAATCTTTCTATGGTGGTGGAACCAGATTTCCTGAAAATATTTAAGAACAATCAGAAATTAAATGAAAAAACAAATTTCTTCAACTGAAAGTAAGAAACATTATTAAAACTTAAAACAAACAGAAATTATTATGTATATGTGGCTGTTGCTCCCTCCTCAACACCTTATTCTTATTATGTATATGGTGGGTTTCGCCCCTAGTCAATAGCTCTTTATGCTAAAGTTTTTTTTTAGTACTTTTATAAGAGCCATATATTCTAATTAAACGGCCTTTGTGATTAAGGGGTCATTCTTAAAGAATTGGAACAAAATTCAAACTTTAGCGTGAAGAGCGAAGTAATGACTTGGGGCAAACCCCCTAATATACGTAATAAAAATATACGTAATTAATTACGTAATAATACGTAATTTGTTACGTAAATTAATTTGTAGGTTACGTATATTCATTACCAATAAAAACGTTCGTGAATAAAATTAAAAGCTCAAGTGCCCTTTTTAAGTAGCCTAAAAATTGGAGGGCAACTAGGCCCCCTCCTCCGCCCCTTTTTTTCTCAAAATCGTCCGATCAAAATTTCGAGAAAGTCATTGAGCCAAAAAAAGTAGAATTAATATGCAAATTTCGTTGAAATTCTTTTTTGGGGTATATTCATCGAAAAAAGGGTAAAACAGCGAGTTTGTTTTTCCCTTCAGTTGAATTCAGATAGTCATTCGATTCAGCATTCTTCAAACGTCCAATAACTATGTCTTTGGGATGACAGAACCTCAAATACCCCTGGGAAAAGAGCTGTAAATTAAGCAATTTGTCTAGTGTTTACATACGGTATTTGTTACTGGGAAATATTCGGAAAAAAATTTCGAGGAAAATTTTCTGCATGGGGGGGGGGGAAGAATTTCCATAGGGAAGAAATTTTTCGTGTCGAATTTTCCAGGTGAGAGTTTACACGGGGGAGGTAAGGGGATTTCCTGGCATGATTTGAAAACAGTCAGAAATTAAATTAAAAAATGTTTTTTCGAATTAAAGTAAGGAGCCGCGTTAAAGCTTAAGACAAACAGAAATTGTCCCGAATACAAGGGAGACTATCCCTTCCTCAAACTCTCTCATTACGCTAAAGTTTGACTTTCTTTCGCAACTTATAAGAAAAACTGCTGAAGCACAAGAATCGTTGAATTTTAATTGTTGAGTTTGAACTATTAATAAGGGCACTAGCCACTTAAATTTCCAATCGAATTAGCCAATTGAAGTTTCTACGACAATTTCCAATTGAAGTTTCTACGACAACGCTTTCTATAGGAACCTTATATGCCCACAGGGCATAACTTCCAACCCTTACCCTGAGGTATGTGGAGGGGGGGGCTGTCATCCTTCAAGACCTAATTTCCAAAACTTTCAACTACGTTGAACAAAATGGCTATCTAAAAATTTTGATTGAATGTGTTTGGGGAAAAGGAGGGCTAGCCCTTTGAATTTGCAATCGTATGAGCCCTTTTTCAAGTTTCTACGATAAATCTTTCAATAAACACCTTGTATGCCCCCAAGACATAACTTAAAACCCTTGCCCTGAAGACTGGGGGAGGGAGTATCCAGCTTAAGATATAAATAACTTCCAGAACTTTCAATGGCGTTGAACTAAATGGCAATCTCAAAATTTTGATTGGATGTGTTTGGGGAAATGGTGGGCGTGGAAGGGGTTATTAGTTGCCTTCCAATCACTTAAGACTATTAAAAAGGGCACTAATCATTTCAATTTCCAATCGAATGAGAACTTTTGAAGTTTCTACGATAACGCTTTCTATAAAAACCTTATATACCCCCAAGACATAACTTACAACCCTTGCCCTGGGGGCTGTAGAGGGGGAGGGGTTGTCATCCTTAAATCATCCTTACGTTGAACAAAATGGCTATCTCAAAATTTTGATTGGATACGTTTTGGGAAAAGGTGGGCGTGAAAAAGGGGTTAGTTGCCTTCCAGTCACTTTAGACTATAAAAAAGGGCACTAGCCCTTTGAATTTCCAATCGAATGAGCCCTTTTTTAAGTTTCTACGACAAAGCTTTCTATAAAAACCTTAAATGCCCCCAGGGCAAAAATTACAACCCTTGTCCTGAGGGCTGTGGGGGGAGTGTCTTCCTCAAAAGCGTAATTTCTATCTGGAAATCAACTAAGTTGAACGAAATGGCTATCTCAAATTTTGATTGATTATGTTTGGGGAAATGGTGGGCGTGGAAAGGGTGTTAGTTGCCTTCTTATCACTTTCGACTATTAAAAAGGGCACTAGCCATTCCAACTTCCAATCGAATGAACCCTTTTCGTAGTTTCTACGACAACTCCTTCCGTGCCAAGTGCCCTGGCATAAAAAAAATAATACATTGTGCCACATCGTTCTTTACTAAGGCAGCGCTATTGCGCTGCCTATGATCAGTCAAGGATTCAGGATTTCTCATGCATTCAAGAAATTGCGCTCTTGAACTGGCGAGGCATGATGATCTAGCAGGTCACTTTAAACATACTTGTATCTTCAATCATGTTAAAACCACGATGCTCACCTTTAAAATCAGTTCAGACATCATTCATAAGCCACACTTTTAATTTGATTTGATTTTTATTTTTTATAGTTTTTTTATATTTTATTTATATTTTATTTATAGTATTTTTATTTTTTATATTTTTGATTTTATAGTAACTTTTAATTTGATTTTTATTGTTTGTATTGAATTGAGTCAAAATCGCAACAAACAAGATAAAAAGGCAGACTATAGGTGTTAGCTGAAATGACCACAGAAAATTTTCGGTCACACTATTTCGTGAGGTTGATTAGACTCAGCATGGCACAACAAATGATGATTGATGCTTCTAATCTTTGCATCTAGTTATACCCCATATGGAGATAATATCGGTCGGGTGGTATCAAATGGAATTATGCCTTACCACTCGTTTTTACGCCAGGAGAAACAATAAATTCTCAGCTGAACATTTTTTCCCATAGTAAAATCTTTTATACTGCCATTAGCAAAACAAAAAACAAAGTTTATGAAACTGGGGCCCGACTTTAATACAACCTGCCATTTAAGTAATATCTTAACTGACAACCAGGGTTGCTTCGCCTACCTTTTTCTACAATAATGTACTTTTTTACCCGGTTTCATGTAGATGTTTAAAAAGAATCCTTGAAGGATTCGAATCTCTAATATTGTTTGAAATCAATACTTGGATACGGATCATATTTGGGTATTCTAGTCTGGTATTCGGAGGTATTTAAATGTATAAATTAAGGCATTGTGTATATTTTTAAATAGGAAGTAGTTTTGAATTCTATATAGTATTCATATATATTATTTTACTTCGATGTAGAATTATATATATTATTCAGTTGTCCATTTAATTCAGGTTCAGAAGTATTTTAATCCTAAAATAAAATCCTGGTGTAAAACAGGGACTAAACTATAGGTAAAATTAAGCAAGAAAGAACGGGTTTTAGTTTTAATAAAGCGGTGAAACAAAAATAAATAAAAACAAACAAACGCTTTAATTAAAAAAGTTCCGAGTATTTCAGCCCCACGTCCGGAAGCCTTTCTCGACGGGAAAAAAAACAACGAAAAAATAAAAAAAAAACAAATGTTTTTTTAAAAAATCACAGAGATAAAAAATACGACAACTAAACACACGAAGAAGAAATGTAATATTCATTATTCATTGAGTGAGCTTTTGAAGAAAAGTAAAGAGCTTCAGTAAACCAAAAACGAGCAGAAATAGAGTCACATAATCTTCAATGTCAAAAACTTTGGAGTCTTATAGACAAAAACCGAAAAGATGTAAAAACTAGTTTTTTTTATGAAACAAACTATGTCAATAAAAAAGAACAGAAATTAGTTTAACAAACTTTTCCACAAAACAAGTTTGTCAAAGAAAAGCAAAGACCTCCATTAAGCCAAAAATTAAAAGAAATAAATTCAAATAATTTTCTAAGTGTAAAATTACCACAAAATCCCATCAATAAATAAATTAAACCCAAAACGAGCAAAAACTACAATAAATAACCGAGGTAAACTCAAAACGATCGAAAAATTAACATGCGTAGGACCGACAATCCCCGTGCCTTCTCAAGGCCAGAACATAATTTGCCCCTTACTGAAAACTAAATACATTTTAAAAATTTTCACTTTTTACTTTAATAAATAAAAAATTATCAAAACTTTAAGGAATAAATATCAGTATATGTATATTAAACTGTCAATCCACGGTTATTTTTCTTTTTTTTTAGTAAAGTGCAAATTATGTTCTGGTCTTGAGAGAGCATGGGGGTTGTCGGCTCTACTCCTGTGAATTTTTGCTTGTTTTGAATTTGACTAGAATATCTATTGTAATTTCTGTTCGTTTTGGGTTTCCCTTATTTATTAATGAAGATTTGTGGTAATTTTGCACTTCGAAGATAAGTAAAACCAACTCGTAGAATTTAACAACGGGTTCGTACGTAAAAACTTAACAACAAGAATCTGTTGGTTACCAAAGCCAACTGTGCTTTCAAAGGAAAGCTAAACCTTCTTGAACTCTTTGGTGCCATATGTTTTTAGCTTAATTTTGATGACTGTTCACCTAAATTTATTTTTTCCTGTTTTTTTCTTCTCCTTATTTTATTTTAATATTTTACTGCCAAAATGTTTTACTGCCCATTACTATCGAAAATTGCAGAACTTCATATGGAGGCCTTTTCAACAAAAATTGAATTGCGGTTTTCTTCTATATTTTAAGGATACTTATATTGTGTAAATTCCTCTCTTTCGCTTTCCTTATCACTTCTCTAAAAAACTAAAAAAAACACACAACTCAAATAAAATTCTCAAATTTGGAAAAACTCTATTTTCCATAGGGGGGTATTTTCTGGGGGGATAAATGCCTAGAATTGCCACAGCACTGGAATAGCTCTAGTCTTCTATGGTCAGCATATCCTCGTCAGGGCAGTGGCTGGGTGTGAAAATAATATTTATTAGAGTAATTTTAATTTAAGTAAAAACTATACCCAATCCAAGGGGATGATCACCTTCTCTGTGGTCAACCATTTCGTTTAAAAAAAAACAGTAAAAAGTAAGCCTCAGCACTATTCCTCTTTTTATTTCTGTTTGTGTTTCTTAAAAAAAAGAACAGAAAACAGAAACAGGAAGTTCGTCTTTGTCGGACCTGTTGCTGTTTCTGTTATGTTTATTGTTAACCTGTTTTTTTCGTTTCTGTTTTTTTACCCGTTTTCTATTTTTTTTTCGTTTAACCAAGTGCTTGCGTTTACCCCATTGTTAAAGCCTACTACCTTGGGGGGAATGAAAAAGCTTCATGCTTTGGTCACTTACTTCACCTTTGTGCAACCAATGCTCTCAAGTTCTGGGGATAAATTGATGTAGAGCAAGTTGTTGAATGTTAATCTCATATCAACTGATGATGAATTGGAAGAAGCATCAAGTAGAGAGCAAAAGCTTGATGCAGGCGAAGATGATCTACCCGATGTTATAGATGAGGATATTGCTAATACCGCGGCTGATATGCATGACCTTGACAAGTTGGATGAAGAAAGTGCACGTCACGAGTGGGCTGAAACTACATGACTCTGGAGGCAGCACTAGGACAGTTTTTATTTTATTTAGCTATCTCTTGTAACTTTAAAAAAAAAAAAAAAACAGACAGAAAACAGAAACAGGGCATCTGTTTTTTTAACTGTTTCTGTTCTGTTTTTTTTTTACCTGTTTTCTTCTTCTTTTTTTCGTGTAACCAAGTGCTTGTATTTAGGCTATTATTAAAGCTTGCTACCTTGGGGGATAGAATGGTCTTCATGCTTTTGTCACCTCTTTCGCCTTTGTGTAACCAATGATCTCAAGTTCTTGGGAGAAATTGATGCAGAGCAAGTTCTTGAATGTGAATCTGATGACAATGATGATGAACTCCAAGAAGGCTCAAGTAGAGAGCAAGAGATTAATGCAGACGAAGATGATCTACCCGATGTCATAGGTGAGCTAATACCGCGTCTGATATGCATGACCCTGACAAGTTGGATGAAGAAAGTGCATGTGGCAAATGGGCTGAAACAACATTTGACTCGAGAAGCAGCACTAGAGACACAGTTTTTATTTGATTTAGCTAGCTCTTGTAGCCAATGATTTTTCAGCTAAGAAGAAGCTCTAGTCTAACTACAAGACATCCTCCGCAGATTGAGAACCTGTAGCTCAATATTAACTTTAAAGCTGGTCCCAAAACAGAGCCAAAAGCTTGCAGTACTTTTACCATAGATCTTAGAACAAAAAAAGTAAGGTTGGGAAGTTTGCAAAGAAGTGAAAAGGGCTTTATTGTACAAGTCAGTAGAAAAGGTGGCTTTAGTGATTTGTCAGTGTTTGTATTCGACGAATTTTAGGCACCATGGATGCATATGTAGCTGCAACCTAGTAAAGAGCAAATTTCGGCCTATAGTAACCGAAAATAAAAAAAATGTGTTCTTAGAGAAACCATTCTATGCCAAAAACT
Organism: Artemia sp. Kazakhstan ARC1039; assembly: GCA_029168905.1. Taxonomy (NCBI): domain Eukaryota; kingdom Metazoa; phylum Arthropoda; class Branchiopoda; order Anostraca; family Artemiidae; genus Artemia; species Artemia sp. Kazakhstan ARC1039. The sequence goes on from JAQQPU010004861.1 coordinate 46,706, forward strand.
ATTTGATGCTGATTCAGCAATGTTAATTATTACCTCCATTAAACTGCAATGTTAATCTTAGAACAATAACGAATTTCCCTTATTTTCGAAGAAAAGCATTGTGTCGAAATAAAAAGTATACCATTGAAATCCCCATGTTTGGTAACCCCTAACCGAAGGCATACAGTCCCCACCCCCAAAAACCAAAGAAATTCGTATTTTAGCATGGATAATGCAAGCAATCCAAGGAAGAAGAAGTGATGGAACACTCGAAACAAGAATGTTTGTAAGTGAGAAGTTCAAAGTTTGAACTTCAGTTTGTTTTCCATTTTATCAAAGCTATTGTGCTTTTGTATTTAAAAGAAAAGTTTGTTCCTTTTATTTTATTAATTAAAAAATACTGTTTCAACAAAATAAGTTTAAAAAAAGTAAAGGACTCCAATAAACCAAAATGAACAAAAATAGAATCAAATAATTTACCAAGAATACAACTACCACAAATCAGTATCAATAAATAAATGAAACCCAAAACAAACAGAAATTAAAATAAATAAGAGTCAAACTGAAAACGAGCAGAAATTAATATGAGTAGGGTTGTAAATCCCAAGATTTTTGAAGTGCAGAATATAATTTGTGCTTTACTGAAAAAATTCAAATGAATTTACTGAAAAAAATCAGAATTGTCAGTTTGATATACATATGCTCATATTTATTCCTTCAAACCTTAATTGATTTTTTATTTTTGTAAGTTAGAAAAGTGAAAACACTTAAAATAATGTTTTTTCAGTAAATTAAAAATTATATTGTCCTCCCCCCCCCCCAAAAAAAAATAAAAGTATTACCTCACCCCTAAAACGGAGATCCTAGATCCCTAGTTACGTCCTTGAATATTTGTGACAATTTTTAGCATGTATCAACGTGTCTTTAGTCAAATTGAAATGATGTGACAATTTTTGGTTTTTGCGCGATGGTTATTGAGTTTTGATTCAGTGTGTTTTTGTTTCTATTTTTTTTTTTGAAAAGGGTTTGTCCTTTGGTTTTGGTTAATGTGAAAATACTAATTTTTTAAAGATTATACCCTTAAAAGTAAGAGACCGGTAAGATCTTATCGATCTCTCACTGAACTTTTACCTGTATAATCCATATCGAACATAGTTTTGACCAAATTGTGACATAGGCTAATTAGATTTCTTTGAATTATGACAGCTTTTTTTCACTTTTCCTGTATTTATAAAAAAAAATCACTATAATTCATACTTATTACTTGATTTTCCATTTTTTTGAATGCTATAACCCCACCTCCCGTTCCAGATAAAAGATTTTCCAAAGAGTTATCTTTATTAAATTTTGCACAATCATAAATAGATATATTGCAAATGAATTCCATTCATATCAGAGGCAACGCTATAGCGTTGCCTATAGTGGAGGCCATACGGTCCAATGTTTCATTATTTTTTTTTTCCCAGAGGCACTTCTTATGGAAGGGGTTGTCGTATAAACTTCAAAGGAATTCCATTGGAAATCGTGAGTTCTACTGCCCTTTTTCATGGTCAAAAGTGATTGGAAGGCAACTAACACCCCTTCCACACCCACCATTTCCCCAAACACATCCAATCAGAATTTTGAGATAGCCATTTTGTTCTACTTAGTTGATTTCAAAATAGAAATTATCTTTTTGAGGAGGACACTCCCCCACACAGCCCTCAGGGCACGGGTTGTAAGCTACGCCCTGGGGTATATAAGGTTTTTATAGAAAGCTTTGTCGTAGAAATGTCAAAAAGGACATATTCGATTAGAAATTCCAAGGGCTAGTGCCCTTTTTAATATTCGAAAGTGATCGGAGGGCAACTAACCCCCCTCTCAAGCCCACCTTTTCCCCAAACACATCCAATCAAACTTTGAGACAGCCATTTTGTTCAACATAGTTGAAAGTCCTGGAAATTATATCTTTGAGCAGGACACTCCTCCCATAGTCTTCAGGGGCAAGGGTAATAAGTTATGCCCTGGGGGCATATATGGTTTTTATGGAAGGAATGCTCATAAAAACTTCAAAGAGGGCTTATTTGATTGGAAATTGAAAGGTCTAGTTTACTTTTTAAGCGTCAAAAGATATCGGAGGGTAACCTCCGATATGATCCGGAGGATGTCATCCGGAGGATGATATTGATGTTTGGATAGAGGGTAAGTTTGAAAGTTTTAGTATTGATTTAAATTTGGGTAGTAGTAAATTTTTGATTAGTATTGTGTATAAGCCACCGAGCGCAAGCTGGGAAGATTTTGAGCGTGGATTTGATCAACTTACGCGTGCGGTGTCTCGGACAGATTTAGATTTTATTTGTATGGGTGATTTTAACTTTGATCTGCTATCGCTGAATGGAGTGAATCTTGATTTTTTTAATTTGATGGTTGCTAATGATCTTTTTCCCCTAGCTAATATTCCAACACGGGTTACGAGTCATTCAGCTACTCTCATTGACAATATTTTTGTTGGTTCGAAGTATCTGGATCGTAGTTATGCTGATGTGGTTCTGTACCCTTGTTCTGACCATTTTCCAGTTCTCGGAACGGTACCTTGTGTCCGCATAAAAAGAAATGAAAGAAAAAAAGTGAAGACTCGATCGTTAAAAAAAGAGAACTTACAGAGGTTTGGTGATGAGTTAAGCAGCACTGATCTTAGCGAGATTTTGGAGATAAAAGATGACGCTTCTGGGGCATTTGATTGCATGATGGGGATCATACAGCCAATTTATGACAAGACTTGCCCAGTTAAATTTGTGAAACCGCATAAGGATCAACCCAGGAAGCCTTGGATAACTACAGAAATTCTTGAAGCGTCACATTTAAGAAATCAAGTGTATGTAGATTATTTAAATAGTAGGTGTGTCAAGAAATTGGAAGAGTTTAAAATAATACGCAATAAAGTGAACTCAAGGAGAAGGAAAGCTAAAAAAGAATATTTTGCTAACCAACTGAGTTTAAATAAGGATAATGCGAGAGGAACTTGGAAGGTTATAAATGACCTATTGGGAAAGAAGAAAGAAGCTCCACCCAATTCGCTGCTGATTCAAGGAGAAGCAGTGAGTGATGAAACGATTATTACTAATAAATTTGCTGAGTTCTTCTCAAGTATTGGTCAAAATGTGCAGGCGGAAGGGTTAGTGAATTTTAATAATGATTCCTTGGAGGACGAATTTTTGGATGAAAGAGGAATTGGAAATGAAATTGAATTTCAACCGTGTACTGGAGATGAAATTCTGAAGGTTGTGAAAACAATCAAATCTAATTCAGCAGGGACAGATGGAATTAATTTGAAGGCTTTTAAATCAGTGATGTGTTATTTAATACCATGTCTTGTCCACATAATCAATCTTTCCCTGGAAACTGGGGTATTCCCCGATGCGCTTAAAAGGGCAAAAGTTATCCCTCTCCATAAAGGTGGGTCTAAACTAGATATCGAAAATTATAGACCTATATCAATCCTTCCCC
>JAQQPU010004862.1:6463-41647 GCA_029168905.1 Artemia sp. Kazakhstan ARC1039
AGTGGTTTCCAAAGTTGACATGACGCATCAATTTTTTGATATCCTAAAGGTAACTTTTTTCTAGAGACGAAATTCCTTCAATTACCTTTTCTATTTTGAAGTGTTGATTTAAAAAATTCCCTACATTTTGTCAAAGTAAAATGTACTAGTTTGAAAGCTAAACTTTCTAGAAATCAAACAACTTTTAGTAGGCTACTAACAAAGTTTCGTATTAATTCTTCGGGAACCTAATCGAAATTTCCGTGTCTCTCACAAATTTTTGGAAAACAATACCGTAAATCCTGAATTCAGAACACAAAAAATCTGGTTTCTTTATTGTTTTTTCTTTGCAACAATTTTTCGATTGTCAAAGTTTATTTTCTTACTTTTAATCGAAGCTAAAAAGCGAAACTTGCTTTTCTTGCCAAAGAGACCGTCGGCTCTTTTTTCACTAGTAAGATTTCTCGCCCCTACTGCGTAAAGATTTTCACTATAGCACATTCTTTTGTAATTTCTTAAATTCAGAATAAAACTAGGAGCTGCAACAATTACTTAAAACCTTTCATGGTGCAAAAGTTATGCTAAGGTTAAATATCAGCACTGACTATGGTTTAGTTAAAAGTCCAATTGGAACAACAAGGGAAATAGTTCGGCCGAAATTCCGCGAGTACAAATGGACGAGAATGATGTCCCGAGTGTTCGCATATATTTTGAAAAGGATAAAATTCATCTAATAGAGCTGGAATATGTTCTATTTCCTTAAAAAATTACAAAAAAAAACTATGTAACCGTTGAGAGAAAACAACTTCCATAAATTCCATTTAAAAAATGGAAAGAATACGGAATTACCAGCTTCGAAATTTGAGAATTTTGTAAATAGTTAACTCGTTTTAATTTCCGTTCAGAGAGTGCGGTACCTGAGTACTGCTTGTGCAATAAAGCCGCAAGTCTTAAAATTCGAAAACAACGGTTCCATAGTGAAAATTATTTGAAAAAAAACTACGTTTTCTAAAGAGTTAAAGAGGCTGAGTCACAAGTTCGAACCTTAAAACGTACAGGGATTAGAAGATACAGTTGGGGGGCTACCGCCCCCCAAACCCCCTGCTTTCGCAGCATTAAAAAAAAAATGTTAAACTGAAAGTAAGGAGCGACATTAAAACTTAAAACGAACAGAAATTATTCCGCATATGAAAGGGGCTGTGCCCTCCTCAGCGCCTCGCTCTTTACGCTAAGCAGCCCCCCAACTGTACCTTCTAATCCCTGTACGTTTTAAGGTTCGAACTTGTGACTCAGCCTCTTTAACTCTTTAGAAAACGTAGTTTTTTTCAAATAATTTCTGCACGTTTTTGTACAGTTTATTACTTATTATTGCTTGACTAACTGGTAGATGATGGTGTATTATTCTTTTCTTTCTCGACAGGGTGTTTTAAGGGTCGACCTTGTAACTCAGCCTCTTTAACTCTTTAGAAAACGTAGTTTTTTTTCAAATAATTTAAAAAAGAAACTGAGTTTCTTTTTTAAACTTTAAATTCAGTATATAAAAAATTTCCTCTGACGGTGAATCGAACCCGGGTTTTCCGCCTGACAGTCAGGAGTATCGACCGCTGTACTAAAGAGACACAATTGTAATTGTTTTTTAGTAAGGGGAATCTATTTTTGACGCCAGCAAATCCCCACAAAACTTGATATTTGGTTTTTCGAAAACAGGGAAGGAGTGATCAGATTGAGCTGAAATTTCGAGGATAAGCTCCCGGGCCCTAGGAAAGCTTAACCTCTAAATTTCAGCCCAATCGGACAACGTTAAAGGGGGGCTGTGGTGGGAGGGTCGAAACTTCCGGCCCAGTTTACCCCATGAAGATAAAGTCGGAGGAGGATGAAATTTTGCACGTTTCCTGGTTTGAGCTTGGGCTACAAAATGCGATCACCGCCGTCTCTCTGCGACCTCTAGGACCTGAAATCGCTTAACATTGTGGTGGGTCGCCTCTTTATAGAGGCACAAGTGTGCCTCCTTGATTAATGCAAAAAGAAACTTGTGCAAGGCAATACTCCAAGAAATAAGGGGGCAGCCATGTTGTATATATTACACACAGGAAAAAGCCTTCAGTTTTTTCTTAGCTGTAATAAAGGAGCGATTACTTTACAGCTACTGAGTGGGTTTACTCCGATACGGCTCAAGGTTGCTATATCTTTTTGAAACTTGACGTTTATTGAGAGTTGCCGCCTTTAGATCCTGCTTCCGTCTCTTTTTCACTTTCAATTTGACATTGTCCTTGTTTTTCTATTAGTGCTCTTTTTTGTTAGCTACTTGTTTAGCTCGACTTTCATATCTTAATCTCTTTCTAAGTTTCTGCCTTCGATCTAGTGATACCGTTCCAGCTGGTCTCTACTCCCCTCTTGATTTAGAGAGTTTCTTCTTCCTCACAAATATTAAATATTTCTAATTATCAAAAAAAGTGCTCAACTAATAAACCTAGTTCATATATAAGAGGGATTTTAAGAAAACTTTTGCGATTGTAATTTAAAATTTCAATACTGTTAAATCGATTAAAAAACTTTTAAATATCGTCTGCTAGGCTTAGATTTCCAGGATTTCACAGGGGTGGAATCTGAAACAGCACGAATACCTCAGTAAATCAAAAGACGCTATTTGCACCCGAGTTTTTTAATATTTTTGTTCCTTTGTTTGATCCTGTGTTCGTTTCTGGTTTCTTAGTTTCAAAAGGCTTTGAAAATGGCATGGTATCACACAAACTGTTGGCTGTTTTGTCTTGAAAAATGCAGGTGGTTACTCAGTACGGTAACGTTGTTGGTTTATATTTTTCAAACATAACTCCCAAACCCTGTAAAGAATGAACCACTATTTTTAATGAGAATTTCGCACGATGTCATCACATCATATAGTAATAAGACGTGTTAAACACCAATAAAAGCAGGTTTTGAAAGATCACATTTTACTTGCACCAAATCGCTTTTGTCCAAAAAAAAGAGAGTATAAGAACTTTTAATTTCCGTTCGAATGAGCCCTATTCTAATCTTGTAGAACTATTGGTTTGACAAAATCATCCTTGCGAAAAACCAAAAACAAACAACTACGCATCCATGATCTTTCTTCAGGCAAAAATAAAAAAGTCTACATTTTTGTAGGTCGGAGTTTGAAACCTCTACCTTGAGGTTATCTGATATGCTGAATTTTAATGATGTGATTTTCATTTATTTTGGGGTGTTTCTCACCTTTTTCAAAAGTCAGGAAAAATTTCTCAGGTTCATAGCTTATGATGGGTAACATTAAACTTAATGGATTTTATGTATTTGGAATCAGCATAAAAAGCCAATCCTTTTTAGATATTAATTTTTCATCAAAATTCTATTTTGTAGTTTCAATTTTTTTTTGGCCCGGGTCGTTCTATATTTGACTAAATCAAAAGACACTTTGTGCATCGAGTTTAACAAAAAATATATTTGCAATATCCTAAGAACGACTTGAGTGCATTAAACCGAAACTTTCAGGAATGTCGAGGAGGATGGTGAACTAAATCAAGACACTAGGTGAATTCAGGTTGTCAAAATAGCATATCTGCAATGTCCCAGGAACGTCCGAGGGCATTTTAAGGAATGTTGTAGATATGCATCCAAGTTGTCAAATGGCGTGTATATAATATCTCGAGAACGAAAGTGTATTAAGTTGAAACTTTCGGGGAATGGTGAGACAGATTCTGAGCTAAATCAAGACATTATATGCATTATGTTGGCAAAATATTATATTTGCAATATCTCAGGAACGGCTTAGAGTATAAAGATGAAATTTTTAGAGATTGCTGCGGGGGATGTTGAATTAGGTCAAAAGACTTTCTGTGGATCCAAGTTGTCAAAATTGCGTACCTCCAAAATATCAGGATCAGCTAAGTATATCAAGTTGAAACTTTCAGGGAATGTTGAACTAGATTAAAAGACACTAAATGCATCCATGTTGTCTTCATGGCGTATCCGCAATATAGCAAAGATGGATAACGCTATAAAGTTAAAACGTTAGTGTCTATGTAAAATATACTATGTGGATATATCTGCAATGTCTACAGAACAGAAATGGGTCACTGAAATGGGCAATTCAAACTTCTAATGGCCTTTTCAAGAGTCAAAAATGATTCCAAAATATTCGAAAGGTCTGACAAATATGTTTCCGCCGATAACGTGACCCAACAACCCCTAGGAAAAGGGTAGTAAACTACGCAAGTGGGTGATTGTTTATACATAGATTTTGTAATGAAAGGGGGGGGGGGGCATGATTGATCCTGGATGTCAAATTAGCTCAAAATTTTCGTGAATATATTTTCGGGCCAAGGAAATCATACATCTTTTGGGGAATGGAGGGCGGAGTCTTAATATGGGCAAAACTCTTTGTTCCTAATTGTTCTCAAGTAGACTCCTACGCATGGCTCACTAGGCCAAGTTATCAAGTTTTCCAAACAATTACTCTGGACACGGCATGCCTACCTGAGTAAATAGAAAGATGCCATGTAAGCCTGATTCTTCAAATTATTTACAATATTTTGAGAGTGACTTACGGGTTCGAGTCAAAACTTTTTGGGAGTATCTGAGAATTAAGTAGATTTATACCTTTGACTTAAGGTAAGGAGTAAATCGAAAAACGTATTGTGTTTTCAGTTCTTTGAAATACTATGTCTGAAATTTCTTGGGAAGGGCTTGGGGTATGGAGGTGATACTTTCAGGTACTGTCGAAGAAAAAAAGGGAGGGTTGGGTGAGGAAAATTCAAATTTAGTTTTGATGTGAGGAGAAAAGGACTAACCAATTCTTGTCTCTTATCCATATATAACCAACATTTTTCACTATAAATTCCAATCAGGATTATAACTTATGCATGGTTAAGTGACTAGATAGATCAAATGGCATTATGTGCTGCCAAGTTGTCAATATGGCGTTTATGCAATATCTGGGGAACAGCTTAGAGTATTAACTTGAAACTATTTGGGAATTTCAGGGGGTGGTGGGGGTAGTTGGCGCTGAATTCTGGCTTGAAGGAAGATGTTGAGCTAAGTCGAAAGACACTATATGCGTCAAGGTTATCAAAAATACCATATCTGCAATATCTCAGGAAGAGAAATTAACAGTACAATGAGCACCCTGAAACTTTGAAAGAATAGACGCGGGGGGGGGGGGGGGCCAGGTAAGTTTTAAATTTTGAGTTGGAGGGGTGAAGGGAACCTTAACGACGGCGTTAGTTTTTGAGGAAAAAAGCAATTCTATTGATTCTTAGTACAAAATATCAAATGTTTTTTTCTGCTGATCTGCTCGGAAATTTAAGGCAATGAAGAAACCTCAATTAAAATTTAGGAACCAAGGGAACGGCAATCTGGAAATAAATCGGGTTGCATTGACTCTTGAGGTCCTATTTTTATTTATTTTTTTAAGCGAAATAAAACTTTTTAATAATTGAGCTTACAATGCATTCATTTAAATAAACAACCAGTTAAAACAAAATATAATACAATAAGATTGGCCGAAAAATATTCGTCTATATTCAAGGTTGTAATAGAACGGGGGTCAGGATGGCTTCAGCCCTATAGCAGGCCAAACATTACAAAATTTTCAATCAGTCTCAACAATATTCCTCCTTCTTATCAATCCAAAGTTTTACAGTAGAACTACTGTTAAAATCTGTTCCAAAGTTTTATCCAAAATATAAATAGCACGCGAGAATCTTGATTCATAAGCAGAAAACTGAAAAAACTACAAATATTCCTTTCTTAGCCAATAAAAAAAAGTACGTAATAAAAAATAAACAGATGGTAATAAAAAAAACTTTTCCCCCAAAAAAATAAGTTCTTCAAAGAAAAGTAAATAGCTGTATTACACGAAAGATGAGCAGAAATATAATCATTTAACAATACAAACTAAAAACGGACAGAAATTATTATCAATGAATATAAAAGACCCAGAAAAAAAATTATAACGAACATACAAGCCAAATTTAAAACGATCAGAAATTAATACAAGCAGGGGTACGTCTAACGCCCCTTAGCATCCTAAAGACCAGAGCGTATTTTCCACTTTGCTAAAACGATTTTTAATTTGAGTTGTTTTTAATTTGTGATAACATAATAACAACAAAACGACAAAAACAATATCTCAAGGCCAATCAAGATTTACAAATAAGAGTGGAGCCTCAAAGCAAAATTTTGACTTCAAAGCAGCTTTCGACTCGGTCGACCGTGAGTCTCTTTCGCTGATAATAGAATGAACAGGTCCCCTGACAAACACTGCCGCCTGTTAAAGGCGATCAAAACTGATACAAAAACTCTGTCAAAATCAAAGGTCATAGAAGCTCACTGCTCAAAACAAATACTGGAATAAAACGAAGCTTTGCTGCTGCTCCTTAACTATCAACGCCGTGATTGATTATGTCTTGGATCGAGCGACGAACCGGCGCTCCTTCTGACTGAAGTATCTTGACAGTTTTAACCGATTGCGACTTCGCAGATGATACTGCCCAGATAAGTAATTCTATAGCTAAAATAGAAGAAGCCCTTGATACACTGTCGGAAGAAGCCCTGAAAGTGGGACTATACTTTAGCTGGTAGAAAAAAATGATGATAGTTGACCCGGCAGGTAATACCACCAGGTCACCAGAATTCAAAATACCAGGGTAAGCTGTTTAAGTTGCCCAGCCATTCACCTGCCTAAGATCTGTCACCAAGGACAACAGCTCAATTGAAACAGAGGTTCAGTCACACACCGCTAAAATAACATCAATCGTGGCTCGACTACACCATTCCGTTAGATCAAAACCCAACGTCAACCAAAAATATAAATGGGGATCCACAACACGAACATTACTGAAGTCTTATTATACGGGGCTGAGACCTGGCCGGCTACTGCTTTGGTTAGTGATTCATAGATGCGGTTCAAGCCAGGGACGGTTCCGGCTTCTCGTGCGCCCGGTGCGAAATCATGGTAAGCACCCCCCCCCGTCTCTCGAAAATTTTCAGGCCAAATTTTGAAAAAATGTTAAGTTATTAAAAAAAACGTTCATTTATTGAAATCTGGCTTTATTTAAGTCTTACTGAACCAATTAACTTAAATTATTGACTTATTTAAATCTTACTGTATATGGGAAAAATGAAATGAAAATGTTAAGATTATTTATTTGAAATTTTGCAACCCTAAAATTCCTGCCCCCAGGGAAAGTAATTTCTCTCCCCCCCCCCCACAAAAAAAACGCCTCTGGTTGAATCAAAGTTCTTCAGACAAACTGAAGAAACTAGGTGGTAAAACTCAGTCTCGAACACTCAACTGCTGGCACTAACAAATCAAACCTCAATTCCCGTCAACTTGCATCCCGAACCTTAATACGGGCCATTTAACCCGTACGTCAGTAGCAACACCCACCAGCACACTATTCAATTTTAACCTATATTTGGCTATATTTCGCACGAGCTTGATTAAATATCACTTTTTACTTTTTATTGAAAAACTTCTTTTAGGATTTGTTTAATTAACACAATTAAAAAGCAGGATAAGGTACCGTATCCTGACAATTTACCATATAATAATTTGGTCATCGTTTTTTTTTTGCCATAAATTTTTCTGTAATTATCAGGACTGACAAAGGACAACGTGTCATCGGTTTTATCTGCCATTGGACAAACTGTCATTATTTTTTCTTGCCATAGCTTTTTTTATCATCGGATAAACTTTCATTGTTTTTTTTTTGTCATCGGATCTCATCGGATAAACTGTCATTGTTTCTTCTTGTCATCAGACAAATTTTCATCGTTTTTATTTGTCATGGGACAAAATGTCATTGTTTTATCTGTCATCTGACAAACATTTTCAGCCATTGAACATACCGCCATTAGGGAAGTTTTAGCATGCGTCTAAACCCCATCCCCACCCCATCATGTGGCAGGCTAGCTTATAATGTGTTTTCATATACATTCTACTCAGGCTCTTACGCCAATGGCAAATTCCAAAGCTGAGGCTAAAGCTGTTCTCGAGGCCTTTATCTGCTGGTCTTTACAGGGAAGGATCTAGGAGGGGGAGCGGCAAGGGGGAAGGGGGAGGGCAGCCCGCCCCGTGCGCTGGTCCGTGGAGGAGACCGACTCGTAATGCACCTTTTGAGAAATTCATTGTAAAATATTTCAAATCTCATCCTTCTTATTTGTCATTCCATACTGAATATCTGCGGGGTCATAGAGAAGTCTGTACCCTTGAACAATGGTGAACAAATCAGTAATCTTGTTCACGTGATCTGACATTTAAAATTTTTACCCTTTAAACAACTGATTCCTTCAAAACCGACAGCAACTAGAGCTTTTCTCTAGAAGAAAAACGGCCGATTGTATAAAAAAAAACGGCTTTTTTTATCGCCCAATCGTCAATTTTTGACGAATAACCGATCCATCAAAACACGACCAAAGGCCGGAAATCTTTTTTGAGTTTCGCAATAAGAAGTTTTTTTCCTTCTTCAATTATTGTTGATTAAGACGGCTCACGAACATAAGGGGGGATGGGATCAAGTTTTAAATTAACCTAATAGGACCTCGCGATCAATGATCACGCGTATTGCCGAAATATTTGAATTCCTCCCTTTGGACTAATACCATATAAAAAACTTTGAGAAGAAGGTACCCTCGTGACAATTTTCCACAACGCATATCTTTTCCATTTGCACTGTCGCGAGTGTTGAAGGTGAGAAAAGCTGGAAAGTGTATACAGTACGACTTCTAGGCGGCATGGAGCATTAGCGCTACCTATGCAAACTTGAAACAAGTCTTCATGGCTGCTAGAGAGCATGTGTGATTTTCCGTTTCGTTCCCCTTGAAAAATACTTTCTAATCCATATATTTTTCTGTGAGATTCATATTTTGTCAAATAACCGTTAAAAAACAGATTTTTTATTTCTCTCTGAACCCTTAGACTTTGCCCTGTGAATCCCCAACGAAAACGCCTTGTAAACAAGTTAAGTTATTCTAAAATCCAGGAGATAAGGTCTTTAAGAACAGCTTTAGCCTCAGTTTTGGAATTTGCCATTGGAGTTAGACCTTGAATGGAATATTTATGAAAACGCCTTATAAGCTAGCCTTTCACCCGCAAGGGGGAAGAGGGGTTAGACGCATGCTCAAAGTTCACTAATGACCAAATATGCAATGGCAGAAAAACAATGACATTTTGTCCGATGGCAGATAAAAACAATGACACTTTGTCCTATGACAAATGAAAACGATGACAATTTTTCCGATGACAAGAACAACAATGACATTTTATCCGATGAAAAGAAAAAAACAACGACAGTATATCCGATGACAAAAAAAAATTACAGTTTATCCGATGTCAAGAAAAATCTACGAAAGTTAATCAAGTAAAAATCAACGATAATGACAGTCTTGATAATAACAGAAATATCTACGGCAATTGTTTTACGACCAAATTATTTTATGGCAAATTGTCCCATAACCTAAGGCACAGCTTACACTTGCAACCAATAATAGTTGTCAAGAACCAAATTAAAAAAAAAAGCTTTTTGAACGATGTAATCGTCTGTCTTCTTGATGACACTTTCTTCTCTTTTCTCTTTTTTTCTCTCTCCATTTTCAGTAGAATTGGGTATTTTTAGTTCTTATATTATTTCACTAAAAAACGTACAACTTTATTAATCCAACAGAGGCATTAAACAGTTGATTATGTCTAAACAAATTTTAAAGTTGAATATATTTTAGGGAAAACGATTTTAAAGCTCTGAATATTTTCATGCTGTCCGCTGTTTCTTTTTCTTACTTATGTTAACCAAGGAAACCATTTATATATTTATTATCTTTTTGTTTGTTTAATCTCTTATCTTTTTGTTTGTTTTTAGGACTTTATCCAGGTTTTTGTGTCTATTCGAAAAGATCGCAAAAGCTACGGAGCTTTTCAGATTTTTTTTTTTTTTGCAAAATTTAGTTTTGTATAGTAAATCATTCTCTCTCTAAAAAGTAGCCAATGAATGTAGTAGATTATAATGTAAATGGTACCAAATCAATCAACAAGACCAGGATGATATCGGCAAGAAAGATATTTTAATGAGCCTATATTGTAACCCAAATCTAAAAACTGTTCGTGTTCTAAATAACTGAGCAAGTAAAAAAATATATTTTGGTATTTATGTATTATACCACCAACACTCAAGTTTACGCTGTGTAAAACTCGAGAGCAAACTGGTTTTATCTGTCACTATTAAGAAATAATTAGCTTACGCTCAGTGGAGAAAACAAGTGGTGGGTGACAAAATACATTGGAATTATATAATTTGGGCTATAAATTTACACATTAGGGGGAGGGGTGGTAGGGGTTAAGTTAGGTTGACCCTCCCCCCCACCCCCTAATGTGCAAATATATAGCCAAATTTGTTTCTAAAGTACTATATTTTCATCATGTTTTGGTATTTTTCATTGGGATTAACCTAGCTTCACTTATTGAGTGTTGGCGGTATAATACATAAGTACCTATATTTTTACTAATCCATTACTTTCAGATTAGAAAAAATCCCTTTTCTTCGCAGCGGCATGAAATCTTAAGCTATGATAAAATTTGAAAAAAAAAATCCACAAAGAGACAAACAAAGGAGTTATACACTTTATGTCATAGATGTGCAGCTACTTTGTGCTTCCAACAGTGCGTCATGGTCTGAGAAGACTCCCCATTTTCTCAACTAGGGCTCTTATGAACTCATATACAACAACCTAGTAAGCCATCCCTCATAGATAAGCTAAAATCGTGCTTAAAATGTAATTTTATTTTTACCTCAAACAAGCTTTCGAAACAAAAAGAAAATTATCAAATATAATTACAAAAGAGATAATTTAACCAAGTCACGAATTATTCACTTGTAAATTTACATCTAGTTGGCATCTATGTCAAGTCAGATAAAAATAACGCCTGATCAGATTTATGTGTGCAAGATTATTTCTTTCAATTACATTATTCGGAAAGCGAATGGCCTTAGTCCCTAGTTTTTTGCTATTGGCAATATTGATGTACTAGTTCATAATCGGAACTTTCAACATTATGCAATAAACCTTGAATTTTACAAAGGAAAGAATTTAAGTTCATGAAAAAATAAGTCTTAAATCCTGGATGGAATGACAAACTTGGCAATACTCTATAAATGATACAGACATAAAATCGTTTTTTTATTATTATTAAAATCTATAAACGCATTAAATTACGATATTTAGACAAATGAGCTCATAAAGAAGAGGCAATTAAGAATTAATGTGTCAAGAGGATTTGTTTATCTTCAATCAAAGATTTGCCAAATAGGAAATTGTTCTCAATCCTGATACCGATTTTGATTCTGAATTGGGGGATATTTTCACTGAAAAGTACCTCTTTTGATATTTTCACTGACCCCCGCTCCCCCCCTCCCCGCCCTGGATCCGTCAGTGTAAGGATCCAGAGGAGCTAGCAAGTCGAGAACCCTCTTAGAAAATTCAGAGTCACGCTTTTTTCAATGAAGTTTCTATCGTTCGAAATATTTAAAAAATATGCTGCATTTATTCTAACTATTCGAATGAATATGATTATTGTGTGACCATCGTCATGGTAGTTTTAGTGTTGGATTAACGATTAGATACAATAAACATATCTTACCCTATATACGTAAATACCCTACCCAGATATATGTACGCTTTACCCTATGCACAAATTGAATCTAGACCACTGTTCTTTTTTATTGTCAGACAAAATTCATCGAACGTACATAAAGGATATAGTTTTCCAACAGGAAACAAACTCAAACAACAGGAAATACAATACGTTCTGTTATAATAAGAACTTCCTGAAACCAACTGACTAGTTTGCAAATAAAATAGCACGATGTATCTAATAATCTTACCAAAAGTCACTTGAGTACAGACTCAATTCCACTTCTTCTGGGAGGGGAGCCAAAAATCGTTCTGGTAAACACTTGAGAAAAACTATATTCCCATATTGTTAAAACGGAATTATCTCCCCATTTTCATTACTTCGCAAATTTTTAGTCCTAGGGATAACGACTGACCTCTGGATTCACTCGCAAATGGCGTTTCCGCATAGAAAAGACGCTGAGAGTTAAATTAAAAAGCTTTTGACTCCCTCAAAGCTAGTAAAACGTTCACGGATTTACCTTGACACCAGACTTTTCTCGACAACTTTTAAATATCATTTCCCTTTTACAGACAGTTGATATAACCAACCATTTGGTACTAAGGAAGTTAGGAGCATCTTTGTCTGCAGGATATCAGGTTTAATTTGTTTTACCTGTGTCCATATTTGGACGTATGTACCTATGTTTTTATTCCATTGCTCAATGCCGATCTTGTTCAAAAACTACCCTTCTAAACTAGTTAAAACAACGATCAAATTCTTACTTCATTTTTATCAGATACAGTCTATTTGCAGTTGATATACTTGGTTTCAGTTTAATTGCCTCCTATCCAGTGGCGTATTTAATGGGGGCAGTGAGCTCGGGCCCCTCTTGAAATTCCCAAACAAGGTTCTTCTGCAAGAGTTTAATGTCTTGCTCTTAGCAGTCCCTTTGATTTTTTGTTGTATACTTTAATAATGTATTTGAAGTGCTGCACAGTAATAAAATTTCTCCCCTTTACAAATGTGTTATATATCTGTATAGGTCTAGATCCTACACTTTTAAGATCTCTCCTGCGTTGTACCCCCCCCCCTCCACGTACCTAATTTAGACCTGGGCTGAATACTAAATTTAATTGTTTATTATTATTATTAATTCCTATATTGAGCCAAGGAAGAAATACGTACGAAAAAGAATACAAACTAACAAACTTAGCGTTTAGCTCACGGTTCAGCCTATGGCTAAATCCAAACAAAAGGGGAATGAAAGAGGGAGGGGGCTGCAATTAAACTCAAAGAATATATAAAACCAATTAAATAGAGTTAATCTGAAAAAAATGAATCAAGAACTGTGTTGCTATTGTGGCCAGTTTAGATGGTGGTACTTGCAGAAGCTTACCTAATGTTACTGTATCAACTTTTCAAATAAATAATATATGCTCTGAATTCATTCCAGAAAATTGTAATCACCTAGTCTAAATCAGCTGCTCTTCAAAAAACTCTACCATGTAGAATTCTACATCAAAAACTTCGAGTTAGAAAAAGTAGACTCAAACCAAAACCAAGGAAAAAAGAATTCTGTTGAAGCTATGATCAGTTTACGTATCTTATAACCCCAGAGAATAAATAGGGAAGGAGTAGAGATAAGAGCTTGAATACATTTCTATAATACTGGATGGATTCTCTAGCTGAAAGATAGACCTAGGGAAGATGACAAAGACGAATTGATACTGAAATAAACGAAATATTTTAAAAGATGCCATTTACCAAGTTTGGATAGCTCTGTGATATTGTTTGTTGATTAAATCACAAGGGTCTTTCCCCTTGGGGTCCCTGACGCCTGAACATTTATTTTACTGTGCATTATTTGGCTTTTGGCTGACTTTGACTGGTAAAGTGCTTGCTGCTAAGTTTCCTCTAACCAAATTCCAACCTGCTTATTTAGTATTGACCTCTGCTTGTATTTATTTATTTTATAACTCTTTAGTGTTATTTGACTTCGTTGTTTTTGCCTGCTTATTTCTGGCCTAATTATTGTTTATCTTAAAGTCAAATGTAACGAGTGACATGACAGTTAGTAGCCCTGTCCGCTCTAGCTTAAATAATTGCAGTGTAAGGATTTTGGCTTTAGGAGTTGAAGGCACTAATGAGGCCAATAAGTTGTTGACACTAGGCAGTATAACAGTTATTACTAGAGAAAACTTTTGAAACACCTCCGAAACCACGAGTACCGTGGCCATTATGGTTCAATATTAGAAAGACTTGGACTCAATGGCTCTGTTATCATAATGGCTGTGAATCAACCAATTGCTATTGCTATGCTTTCTATTTCAGATATAGCAGTAAACAGCTGTAAGGTAAAGTTTGCGCTTGGTTCTAACTCCGACCCCACTTTAATCAGAAACAGAAAAGGCATTGCATTCATCCCAGCTGAGGCGGTCTAGATCTTGATGAACTTGTTAGGGAGGTCCACGGTAATAATAGCATCTAACAAGTGACAAAGGCCTTCAAAAATCCAAGTCCTTTGATTTCCACCTTCCATCAAGAAGTTCAGTTCCCACTAAAAATCCATGCTTGGGGTTCTAGGTACACAGTAAAGCAGTTTATCCCTTCGACAATACAGAGCTTCAATTGCCAATGTTTTGGCCAGATGGCTTCAAAGTGCAGAGGTAGAAGATGTCTCATATGAAGTGACAACAAACCCTTGAAGGATGCCCCCAATCCAAGACAGCAAAGGAAAAGCAGGTAACGAAGCGCCCAATTTGTAATAGAAAGCATGCTACTAACTCCAAAGAATGTTCAATACTCATTAAGAAAATAGCTATTGTTAGCATACTTAATCTTTCACAAAAAAATACCCCCCCCCCTGGCGACTGTTGCTGAGGTCTTCAAGAAAGGACTTCCAACTCATACAAAATATGTTCCCCTTGTGCACACAGATTCCTTCCTCCCACTGACACCTTAACACCATCCAGCTGATGATTTTGACATGAAGTGCATATACATAATTGAAGGTTTTGCAAGGCAGATCTCAGATCTGACCCAGATTCTAACATCACTGTGCAAACTGGTTTCACAGATACTGTCTTCTAATCTATAAAATGCAGCCATTAGCCTGAATAGCATAATTGGTAACATCAACAGATAAGGATCAAGCTCTTCCATCAGTATTAGTTCAGTAAAAACCAGAAGCCCTGCTAAAGTGGAAAGGAAACGGAAAGGAGTCTACACCTAGGCCAGAAGGCGCTACGACTAAGCTAAAGAGAGCTAGGTTAGCCCTTTCAGAGACAAAAGACTAGTTCTCTTTCAGTGTTTCAGTTAAATGTTCGGGGATTCAACCAAACTAAAAGAACTACAAAATACATTAGTCAGTAATGCGCCTGATATTTTTCCATTTAAAGAAATGTTTTTAAAACAGGATAATATTGTTCATGATTTTAAAGAATAAAGAATACCAAACTGCCCGTTGATAAGGAGCAGACAACAGGTGGTTGGCTACTGACACTTATGAAAAGTTAGCTTGTTTTTAGAATACACGACCGCAATCCACAGAAAATGGGTGTTGGTATAGTTGATGTAAAAAAAAAAAAAAAAAAAAAAAAAAAAAAAAAAAAAAAAAAATATATACTTGGAGAGCTACAGATGCCCTTGTTAGACTGGCAAAAGCTTTAAAAATGAAAAAGCAGTCCATGTAATATTTTTAGATATGGACTCAGCATTTGAGCAAAGTTCATATAAGACAACTATTTGGAAAGCTGTCTGTACTGAGTCTCTCAAAAGGCATTAGATTATGTTGTCAATTTGGGAAAGTAAAAATGATGCGGTGTTCTCAAGTCATAAGTCAATTGACGTGTTTTTTCCATAAAATGCAAAACAGATCAACTTTAAACCTCTGGTGAAACGGAATGGAAATGTGACTGCAGTTGCAGAACATACCCGATTCCTAAGAGTTGTCTTTAACCAAAAACTTGCATGGAAACCCCATCTGGATGAGCTGATTGGTAGTCTCAAACAAAGAAAACTTTATTGATGCTCCCTATCTTGGAAGAAGAGGAGCCCCTACAGCATCTGCTTCAACTATTGTCAATTCAGCGGTCATATCCAATATAGATAATGGATTATTTATCTATGGATCTGCTACAGAATGTCTCCTGAAGAAACTTGAAACTACCCTCCATGCAATTTTACGAAAAGCTGTTGGCTGCCTAAATCAACTCCTTTTGCAGCAATGTACTGCGAACTGGAGATTCAGTCACTTCATTCCAGAAGAAGAAACATCCTTGCAAGATATTTTGCAAAGAAGATAAAACTCAAGAATCACATCAACTATCAAGACATTTTTAGTTACCACAATCCTGATGCCTGTTTTAAACCAAATAAGATGCTCTCTTATCAGATTCCTTTGCCTTCCTGGCGCAAAAGAATTTAGGCCGAATGGCAAACTGACTATTAATTTAGATGAAGATTCTTCTAAGGCCTCCAGACGAAATAGTGAAATGTTTTTTCCCAAGATCAGTGTCACAAAAAATGAAAAGGACACCCCCCAAGCATTGATGAAAGTTATCTTCTTAGGAAAAACGGCAGAATATCAGGACTACGCTCAAGTTTACAGAGATAGCTCAAAGATGGAAAAACACGCAGTTGTTCAGCTATCATACCCTCCCAGAGTCTATCTCTTTCCTACCGTTAATCCCCTAACCTGACAATTTTTTCTGCTGACCTTATTGCAATCAAGTTTAATCTTCCAGCCACATCAAGTCAAACGGACCTCAGACACCAGAAGAACATAGTCTGCACTGATTCACTCTTAGGAGTGAATTACCTTTCATACCAGCAATGCCAAGCAAGAAAACACTGGCGGATCCAGGAGAGCCGGGGGGACCCTGGGCCCCCCAAGATTTTTTCTCGCACCCTCTTTTCCTGTTTTTTTTTCTTTTTTTAAGAATAAATTTGTCAATTTGGTCAATTATTGGCACCTTTGTCACATTCCCCCCCCCCCCCGATTTTGCTCATTGGCACCCTTGTCACATTGGGCCTCCCTGCAAGAAAAGTTGGCATCCAGATCAAAAACATGGTTGCACAATTATCAAGAAAGGGTATACAAGTTTTGTTTATCTGGAATAATCCACAATGTTGGATAGCAAGAAATGAACTAGCAGACTTGGTTGCAAAAGGAGCCTCCTAACTGGATCTCATCACTTACACCCCTATTAGTGGTCCTCAATTAGTTCCAAAATCTTTGATGAAGAAGAGACTTGGCTCCATTCTTCACATACACAGCTCCTAGATCTCTATGATTACAAACAGCCATCAAAAGAAATGTACCTCCCATCCTGTATCCTTTCAATGTGCCTATGATTTAAAGCCCATTGACATATTAAGTTAAGATCAAGCTGGGTCATATTATCAATTGGAGAAATAGGACCCACTAGCTTTAAATCATCAGCAAACATTATTAAATGATTCGGAACAAAAGCCTTGAGAAGGCATGGGGGTTATCAGCCCTAGTAATGCTAATTTTTGCTCGTTTTGAGTTTGACTAGGCTATTTATTATAATTTCTGTTCGTGTTGATTTTCATTATATCTAGGTTGTCAAAGAGCATAGATAGAATCTTCTGGGAACGATATTAAGTTTTATTTTTTTCAGGTCAACTTGAGGAGGTATAAAATTAAATTTAAAAAAATACTATTTGTGTCAGGATTAAAAAATTTTGAAAGTTTCTCCCAACATACAAATAGCAAGCTAAACTATCGTTTCTTATAGAAGAAAACCGAAAAGATATAAAAAATAATTATAAAAATGACAATGTCAATAAAAAATGAACAGAAATTAATTTTTAAAAATTTTTTCCACGAAACGAGTTTTTCAAAGAAAAGCAAAGAGCTCCATTAAGCCAAAAATGGGCAGAAATGAAGTCAAGTAATCGTCCAAGCGTAGAACTACCACAAATCCCTGTTAATAAACAAATGAAACTCAAAACGAACATAATTAGAATAAATAACAGAGTCAAACTCGAAACGAGCAAAAATTAACATTAGTAGGGCTGATAACCCCCATGCCTTCTCAAGACCAGAACATATTTTGCGCTTCACTGAAAACAAAATATGTTTAAATTTTTTTACTTTTTTTACTTAAATAAATACAAAAAATTTAAGACTTTAAGGAATAAATATCAGTATATGTATATTAAACTGTCAATCCACGGTCATTTGTTTTTTGTTTTTGCTTTTCCAGTAAAGCCTAAATTATGTTCTAGTCTTGAGAAGGTATGGGGGTGGTCAGCACTAGTAATGTTAATTTTTGCTCGTTTTGAGTTTGATTCGGCTATATATTCTAATTTCTGTTCGTTTTGAGTTTCATTTATTTGTTGATAGTGATTTGTGGTAGTTTTAAACTTGGAAGATTATTTGACTATTTCTGTCCATTTTTGGCTTAATGGAGCTCTTTACTTTTCTTTGAAAAGCCTATTTTGTGGAAAAAGTTTTTTTTTTTAATTAATACAAATATAAGGCAGTGTCATTCAGACAGGGGGGGGGGGGGGGGGAGGCTGGAGCTCCCCCTTGCCGCCCTTTATGGGCGCCCTTGCGGCTCAATAAACCAAAAATGAACGATTATGACATTCCGTTCCTTCAAGATCATTTACTTTTTTCCATCTCTGTGAAGTAGATATTTTGCCTCAGATGTGGCCATGGAAAAACAAGATCAACCCTTTTCAAATGGAAAATACCCCCCCCCCCTAATTCTGACACATGTGGAGTGTATGAAGACAAACACCACCTCATTCTTAGCTAAGGGAAATACGACAAGGAGAGGATAATAAGAAGGAATTGCCACGAGAAGTTATTTAAAGCATTCACAATGTGTGATGTTCTGGGTCTTCATACATCACCACATTGGGTTAGAAAACTAAGCACAAGCTGTTTAGGTAGATTTGTTCATACTGTTGGCTTGGTTCACTCCCTCAATTTTTTTGTATCTTCTATTTACAATTTGGTTCCCTCTCTCTATAATTTTGTTTTTAGAGTTATTTTATTTACTTGTATTTTGTCTGTTTGTATTTTTATATTTAGAAATTATACTTTTTCTTCTTGTCATATAGTAGGCTAATAAAGGCATATTTTTACAGGGATGTATATCTATGTTGTTTCATTATGTGACATAGTATAAAGTATAAATCTTTTATTTATTATAAATGTGTTATACATGCATTATAATTGCATGACAAAAAGTAAGTGTATAATTTTGATTCTTATTTTATTACACAGACAATTACTGCAGGAAAATAACCCTTACCAATAGCAACATAAGTGATAAATATACGAATTCAGTGTATATTGTCTGAAGTGGCACCCAAGCAAGCTAGTGATTATATAGAGCACAGAAAGTTCAAGTGATATGATCGCATATATTGGTTGAACACCCCAAACAACAACAACAGATAGACCTACAATAAAAAATAATCATTGCTACTGGTGCAATTGCATCCCAACCCTTACCCAATGCCTGGATAGGTTGTATAAAAAAAGTTTGGCAATATTGCTGGGAATTTATTTCAAATTGACATTATGAACCAGATTAGTAAATTTAAAGTACCATGGACATCAAAATGAAAACATTCTTGACCCTGGACCCATCTTAGATCTATTCTTACCAGAAAACCTTATTTTGCAAAGATTTTATTTTGGCTGTTCAAAATTATGAATTTTTTAGGATAGTACCATATTTTCGTCAGTGCTGCCACAATGAACCACGAAAATTAATAAGCTAAACTAATTAGTCAATTTCACAATACTTTTTGTAATTAGGAATCTGTGTTCTATTGTAGCAAACTCTTGCTGAACTGGTTTGCTGTTGAATCTTTTCGAGCAACCTCAAGTCATAGTACCATCAGAGGAGGAATAAATGTGGAACGTTTGAAGAGTTCAAGATTTTCCAAAAATAAATCATTTCCCTTTGGTTTTCTGGGACTTAAGAGCTGGGAATTTGTGCCTTTTAAGCAACCTGGATAGGAATAGTTTTTAATTGCATTGACATTATGTTGTCGATCCTTGGACACCCTCAGACAATTTACAATCACTAGTATAAAGATTCAGGAAGAATACCATTTTCCACATGGTGATAGGCAAGAACAGTGTAGATTTTTTTTTTTGCTCATTTTCTGGATCTGATAGCAGGTTTAACAAGACTCAAGGCTATACCAGCTTTAGATGCCTACACTTCCCTGTGTTTGTGAAATTTCAGCTTGTCATCAATTGTAACTCCAAAGTCCCTCTTATAACTATCACTCCTAAGTACTTGTAAATTTGCAACAACAGTTAGAATATGACAAGAATGCAGTAGTTTTATCACCCAAATAGATGATACATTTTTAAGGCCAAATTCTAGTCTCAAAATAGTAGCCCATTGACATATTAAGTTAAGATCAAGCTGGGTCATATTATCAATTGGAGAAATAGGACCCACTAGCTTTAAATCATCAGCAAACATTATTAAATGATTCTGAACAAAAGCTGGGCAATCATTTACATTGAACCTAACAGTGTTGGGCTATTGGCTAGTTGGACTAGCCATGGGAACCAAACCAGACTGTATTTTGCCACATTATCATTAAACTGGAAAATACATGGGAAATATTCAGAGAGGAAATCTACTATTCAACCTTAGCTTGACCAAGTAATATATGTCTAGTGCAAGATCTTGATCAACCCTCATTGTAATTTGTCCATAAGAGTAAATTAAATTGATATTGATATCAGTGGATCTTCCCTTCCTGAAGCCATGCAGAAAGCAATTAAAAAGCCTGTTGCAATCAATATGGGTAAGAATGGAGTCATTAAGAATGTATTAATAGATTCAAGTTTTAGAGACTGTCAAAAGAATCCTCCAAGTGAATCAGCAGCATGATAACCAAATTCTTTTAAAGCTTAGCATAAATTCTGTCAGATGCCCTAACGTTAATTGTATTTTAAGTTGCAAGCCTTTAGTAAACATCATTGGTACTGATGTCTTGCAATAACATTTGAAATTCCATGGGTAGGGTAGGAAAAAGTGGTGTGGTTTTGTTTGTTTCAAGCTTCAACTTTGGTCTTTACTTCCCTCAGAAAAACCTTGTTTTCTACAATTAATCTTTGCCCATTTTTAATAAAAAAATATAGAATGCACAAAGTTATGATTGAAAAATAAAACACCCAATACCAATATGCCCAATACAGCACATAGTTCTTTCCCCAGGGACTATGGAGTCACATCATCACCAAAAGCCCGTTTTTTTACCTCTGAACTATTTTGAACAACGTGGCTATCTCAAAATTTTGTTGGACACCTTTGGGGGGATGGAATGCAGAGGGAGGGAGCTAGCAGCCCTCTTATCTATTTCAGCACTGAAACAGGGCACTAGCAATTTTAATTTCTATCCAAGTGAGCCATTGAACATCTCTCTATGATGTTCTGATAACCCACTAACCTGCTAATGTTGCAGTAGCCTGCTGCTGAGCAGACAATTTATGAAACTTACTAAGGGGACTGGGAGGGGAAGTATATTGGAGGGGTCCTTGTAAACCTTCATATAAGGGTTTTGGACCATAATTATTACAGTGGTACTGTTTTATGCTTCCAAACCTTTCCACTTAAGAAGTGCCACCAAAAGTGCTGTTTTTAGTACTATATGGTACTTACAGATGGCAGTATTGATAAAAAGCATGTAGATATGAGCAATAACTTTCAAATAAGCCATTAAACATCACTCTAAGAATTTTTAAGAGTCCACTAGCCCCAGCTTTTCCACTTGAGACATACCACAAAAGGTGCCATTTAGCACTTAAAGATGGTTGAATTTATAGGAAGAATGTATATGAGCAATAGCTTTTATATGATCTATTAAACATCTGTATACAATGTTCCATTAGCCTGCTAGCCCCACCCCTTGGGACCTGGTACAAAAAGTGCTATATGGCACTTGCAGATGGTGGAAGTTATAAAAACACATAGATATGAGAAATAGCTTTAAAATAAGCTATTGAACATCTCTCTATGATGTTCTGGTAACCCACAAGCCCTGAAAAAAAATGGAGATACATCAGTGCTATTGATGCAAAAAAGTGATTCTTTGCTATTCAAGGAGGGGGACTGTAATACCCTGATTCAAGGCTTACATCCATGCTGGTTCCAATGATACATTTTTATTTCAATCTGATGCCATTTTCAAAAGATTTTGGGCTTGTTTCAAAATTACCATGAATTTCTTTTTGCAATATACATTTACTTTTAAGATGAACTGAATTAATAGTTACCATTCCTAAATCAGTGTCAAACGGCAATTTTTTCTCACTAGGCCTTGTTTTCAAAATGTGTTTTTTAACTTCTAGATACCATGTGCTGTGTTTTGCTCTTTACTATGTTGCACCTACTGCTGCAACTATGATTGTGACAAGAACTGCCACTGATTAGCATGACCATGTAAGGTGTTTGATGATAAAATCTTTTGATAAGCCTAAGAGGCAAGCCATACATAAGGACACACAGTTAAGAAAATAATTCTTACTTCATAATGTGGAGAATAATTCTAATTAACACATTTTGCAAGGGAAGAACCTTTATCTTCATTTCTTCCACTGTTGTACATTTTTTTTTCTGAAAAATAAACATGGATTCAACCACATTTTTCTGTTTTAAAATATTCTACTTATCTAATAAAACACCATCAGTGCCATATAATTATTTCTCACAAGAACATATATTTTGATGGCGTTGATTGGTTAGATGGCGTTGGTGTGTTTGTTTATAAACACTTTTCAAGACTTAGAGAATAGACATAAAAGGGATGTTCTTTTACTCATCTATGTGCTAAGATTTTACATCTTTTGACAAAGAACGCTTAAAAGTGAAATCTTAGCACTAAGATCTTACATCTTATGGTGTTCTTTTGCAAATGCTAGCAAGTGCAATTTAATCATTCTGCTCTAGTCAGCAGTCTAAGAACAATGATGAGTATATCATCAGTTCTCTCATCATTGTTCTATATGGCAGAAAGATGGCATCTTTCATACTTTTTGCTAACATCAGCAAGCTGTAAGATCTAAGAACAATGATGAGTTAAAAGAACAGAAATCTTTGCAGAAAGATGTGAGATCTTAGTGCAAAAGAATGGGCCTAAATATTTAGAAATGTGATAGAAAACTGGAAATACAGGGAAAGAAGTAAAGATAAAGGTTCTCCCTCTGCAAAATATGTTAACTAGGATTATTCTGCATATTATGAAGTAAAAATTGTTTTCTTAACATGTTCCCTTATGTATGGCTGATCTCCTTGACCTACACCTCTTTTGAGTTTGAGACAGTATAAATTTAGGACCAATCCCTATCATTAGGAGACATGTTAAAAAAACAATTCTTACTTCATAATATGCAAAATTATCCTAGCTAATGTATTTTCCTGGGGGAGCACCTTTATCCTTGGCATAAGTTTAGAATTGTGGCTCTTGGTAAGGAGACATGTTAAGAAAACAATTCTTACTTTAAAATATGTATAATAATCCTAGTTAACATATTATCCAAGGGGAGAACCTTTATCATCAAGTCTTTCCTCTATAAATCCTTCTTTTTCCAACTTAAAAGAAAAAAATTACAATATTCTCCATTCTAAAACAGAATGCATAATTCTTTTGAAATTGCTGCTGTGAGTTGCCAAATAAGTTGTTCTATAGATAGCGTTCATCCCAGTCATTGTTAATTCCGTTTTTTTAATGAGCAGTGGCAAAAATACAAAATATTAATTACAGTGGCAAAAATCAAAATATTGCTATAAATATACATATACATACCGAGTATATAACCCCACCCCCCTAAAGTGTAAATATATAACAAAAATTGCATTCTGAACCTAAATATAATCAAATGAACTGTACCCTAACCTCTAAGTATATCTAAATCAGGGTATATATTTGCACATCAGAGGGGTGGGGGCAAAATTTATTTGTGATGTAAATGAAGGTTATATTTAGAATTAGAATGCAATTTTGGTTGTATATTTGCACATTAGGGTTGTGGGGGTATAATAATTTTTTTTAATGATAGAAAACAGTGTGGCAAAAATTAAATTAAACAACTATGAAATGCCAATTTCATCAACCATAAATTGCTAAATATGAGATCCTTTATCTAAATTGCAAAAAGATCAGCATAATCTACATTATTTGCTGATACAATAAGTTTGCATTTTTGCACCAAGTCCCTGTATTAAGACTTTGACTAAAAGTGCACTTTTTTTTAA
Organism: Artemia sp. Kazakhstan ARC1039; assembly: GCA_029168905.1. Lineage (NCBI taxonomy): Eukaryota > Metazoa > Arthropoda > Branchiopoda > Anostraca > Artemiidae > Artemia > Artemia sp. Kazakhstan ARC1039. Next base: position 30,332 of record JAQQPU010004862.1, read on the forward strand.
ATAAGTTTATGTCCAAGTAAGTTAATTTGTAGGGGCAACTTCAAAAGAGTTATGCATTGCATCTCAGCATGGTGGTTTATTGTAAACTTTTTCTTTTAAGCTGGAAAAAGAAGGATTTTTAGAGGAAAGACTTGATGATAAAGGTTCTCCCCTTGGATAATATGTTAACTAGGATCATTATACATATTTTAAAGTAAGAATTGTTTTCTTAACATGTCTCCTTATCAAGAGCCACAATTCTAAATTTTTACTACTTATTTTTCACAATTTTGTTAAAAATAATTGTACAACAGTGAAAATAGTGATGATAAGGTGCTCCACCTGGAAAATATGTTAACTAGGATTATTATGCATATAGTGAATAAAGAATTGTTTTCTTAACATGTCTCCTTATGATGGGGACTGGACCTAAATTTATACCTTTGACAGCCCTCAAAGATGACACCAGTTTTGCTATGGTATCTTATCAATTGGTTTCAGGCTCTTTATAAAATTTGCTGAAAATTTGTTTTCAAAATAACATGTCACTATTAAGACAAAAAAGATAATAATGACCATTCCAAAATCAACTACAAATGACAATTTGTTTTGTAAAAATGTTTTTAAGCTTTTGGTTACTATGGGCTATTTTGAGCCTTTTAGGGATAACAGTGGAATTTGCCTTAGAAACAATTTTTGAATTTGGGAAGAACGTAAAAAAGGGGGTAAAGTTCTACCAAATCATATTATTGACTTAGGACTAAAGTGAATACATTATTTGATGCCTTTTTTTATGCTGATTACAAATATAATAATCATTTCTATTGGAAATAAATTTCAGCCCTCACCCCCTATATATGCCAATTCAGGGTTAGGTAAAGTTCTACCAAATCATATTATCGAGTTAGGACTAAAGTGAATATACCATTTGATGCCTTTTTTTATGCTGATTATGAATATAATAATCATTTCTATCAGAAATGAATTTCAGCCCCCCTCCCCCTATATATTTTGGTAAAGTTCTGTGAAATCATATTATTGAGTTAGGAATAAAGTGAATACACCATTCAATGCCTTTTTTTATGCTGATTACAAATATATTAAGCATATCTATCGGAAATGAATTTCAGCCCCCCCCCCCCTATATAGGCTATACCTAACCTAACCCTGAATTGGCCTATATAGGGGGGGGGGGGGGTTGAAATTCATTTCCAATAGAAATGCTTATTATATTCATAATCAGCATAAAAAAAGGCATCGAATGGTGTGTTCACTTTAGTCCTAACTCAATAAAATGATTTTGTAGAACTTTACCTATATTTCAATTCAGGGTTAGGTTAGGTATATATAGGGGGGGGGGGCTGGAGTTCATTTCCAATAGAAATGATTATTATATTCGTAATCAGCATAAAAAAAGGCATCAAATGGTGTATTCACTTTATTCCTAACTCAATAATATGATTTGGTAGAATTTTACCTAGGTTAGGTAGGCCCTATATATAGGGGGGGGGAATGAAATTCATTTCCAATAGAAATGATTATTATATTCGTAATCAGCATAAAAAAAGGCATCGAATGGTGTATTCACTTTATTCCTAACTCAATAATATGATTTGGTAGAAATTCAATATCTTCCAAGCTAAATTATATGAGCATGTATAGGCCTATTTTTATCCAAAAAGCTAATCTGCAGGTCTAGTAATTTTGCTTAAATAGGCCTAACCATCCAAAACACAATTTTACCAATCAAACAGGCATAAATAATTATTTATTCAACTTCAACCTTTTAATTATAAGCTTACCTGAAACTTCTGCTGCAGACTTTGGTGAGTTCTTTGAATGTGGTCTGATTAGATTTTTCCTATTCAATTGTCTAACAAGTAAAGATCTTCCCTAAGTTTTATAGGGAGCGCTAAAGCAAACGTATAATTCAGAAATGATTTGTCAACTCTAAATTGAAGTTATCAAGCATTTTGCAGGTTGCATAGGCTACATCAAGACATGGCTAATTGTAGTTTGTAGACAGAGAAAAGCCAAGACAGATAGTCCAAGTAATTGAGAGGCAAATGTTTAAATGGTTGGGGCACGGGTAAATCGCGGGAGTGTGCATGACTCTCTTATTGGACACATACTTGTTTGTTAGTTTTTGGAAAGGCATGCCTGCCTAGAGTCTCAGGCATGTTGACCAAGAATTTAAAATTGACATAAGACCGTTAGATTGCCTGTAATGAGAGGCAAACAAGGCACGCCCGCCTATGGTCTTAAGAAGGTTGACCAAGAATTTAGAATTGACACAGGACCATTAATTTGCTTGAAATAACAGGCAAACAATCGTTTAAAGCCATCTTTATCTTTCACATAGTACCTATTCGTTGCCTAAGCTCAGCCCCACATTCTGAGAAAATTTCCATTTTTCACAATTATTTTTCAAATTATCACTTGCCCGAGACTCTGGGCAGGTGGCCCCCCCCCCCCCCAAATCATGTCCCAAATTCCTCTCTCAATTTAGCACTAGTTTACGGATGCTCACCGTCTCCAATCACTTTCCCAATAGTATCTATTCATTGCCTCAGCTCAGTTCATTTGTTCAGTTCATTCATTGTTTAACTGTCTGTCTCAATATGCTCGTTTAATAGCAATGGCACTAAAGATAAAGATGGCTCAACATGGGCGCATATAGGCTGAATTTTAGGGGGGGGGGCTTATCTGGTCTAATCGGCAATTTCAGTGTTGTATAATTGAAATCTCAAGACAAAATATCATAGGCAGTGCGATAGCGCTACCTAAGCAAAGGGCGCTGTGGGCACAATATATTATTTATTTTAATTTTTTTTTAGGTCAGGGCACTCCTTTTACAAAGTAATGTCATTGAAACTTCAAAAAGAGCTCATGGAGGGCAACCATATCCCCCCCCACGTCAATCACTTCCCCGACCACTTCCAATCAAAATTTCGAGATAGTTATTCTGTTTGGCGTAGTTTAAAAATCCAGGTATTATGTCTTTGAGGGTGAGAACCCTCCCCCCCCCACTGTCCTCAGGGCAAGAGTTGTAAGCTATGCCCCGAGGTTATATAAGGTTTTTATGGAAACGGTGGTCGTATAAACTTCGGAGGGGACGCAATGGATTGGAAATCGAAAGTTTAAGTGCCATTTTTAAGAGTCATATTTATGGGAGGGCGGCTATACACCCCCCCCCCCCCCTCCCGTGGCTTATGTCATGTTTTCCCCAAATGTATCGGATATAAATTTTGAGATAGCGTGTGTTCAAAAATAGTCCAAAGATCTCATAACATGGCCTTTGGGGTTGACCCAGAGTCATAGGCACCCATAGGCTGAATTTCAGGGGGGGGGGGCTTACCTGGTCTAATCGGCACTTTCAGTACTGTATAATTGAAATCTCAAGACAAAATTGTCAACCTTCTTAAGACCATAGGTGGATTTTGCTTTACTTTAATATCCTTCACAACATTGCTTGAAAATTTCGACGTGATACCCTTACTCATTTTTAAAATTTCACATATACGCCCTCTTGACATCCTGGATGCACATAATGTATTTTGGTTTACTTCAACTTCCCTCTCAACATTCCTTGCAGTTATCAGATTAATACCCTTTGGTGTTCTTCGGGATTTGCAGATATACCTTTTTGGAAGGATAGGCTGGAGATGTTTTGGTTGTAGCTGTTCTGATTTTGTGAGGTGGCTTGGGATCTCTGTTTAGTCATAAGCTCCTTCCTCTGTCCTTATCCCTGATATGGAATTTCTGCTTGCGTGGACTCATAGTGCCATCCAGGTAGACCTTTCGCGAGTGGGCCTAACCAGAATCGTGAAAGGAAACGGTGCTGCAGCTAGATTTTTACGAGTGGTGCCCCTTGAAGAAACAAGGATTTTGAGGAAGTTTCTATTTCCCTTAAACCTTCATAAGGACACCCTCAAACGCCAACCTCGGAAGACCTGCTTTCTGCTTAGCTCAGACATTTCTGATCAAAGGGAAGATATAAATATATAAATATAAGGTAACCAAGTCGTACTGCCATAATCTTATCAGCAGAATGAATTAAAACTAGTGACAAGATGCAGCTAATTGTTTGATAACACAAGCCAGGCCGCCAGAGGATGAGCTTTTGCTTTGCGACCATCGGTTGTAAACACAATGTGCTGGCTGCGACTTCATAGAGAGTTAACAGAGATGGAAAAAAGTAAATGTTCTCGAAGGAACGGAATCTCATAATCGTTCATTTTTGGTTTATTGAGCCACAAGGGCGCCCATAAAGGGGGGCAAAGGGGAGATCCAGCCCCCCTCCTGGCTGAATGATACTGCCTTATATTTGTATTGATTTAAAAAAAAAACTGCACAAAATAGGTTTTTCAAAGAAAAGTAAAGAGCTCCATTAAGCCAAAAATGGAAAGAAATAGTCAAATAATTTTCCAAGTGTAAAACTACAAAAAAAAAAAAACAAAAAAAAAAACAAAAAACAAACAAACAAATGACCGTAGATTGTCAGTTTAATATACCTATACCGATATTTATTCCTTAAAAAAAAGGGTAAACAAAAGTGAGTAACAGTTTTTTACGTATTCAAGTAAAAAAAGTAAAACATTTAAACATATTTTGTTTTCAGTAAAGCTCAAATTATTTTCTGGTCTTGAGAAGGCATGGGGGTTATCAGCCCTACTAATGTTAGTTTTTGCTGGTTTTGAGTTTGACTCGGCTATTTATTCTAATTTCTGTTCATTTTGAGTTCCATTTATTTTTTGATAGTGATTTGCGGTAGTTTTACGCTTGGATGATTACTTGATTTCATTTCTGCCCATTTTTAGCTTAATGAAGTTCTTTAGTTTTCTTTGAAAAACTTGTTTTGTTAAAAAGTTTTTTTTAGATGAATTTCTGTTCGTTTTTATTGACAAAGTCATTTTCATAAAAAAAATTATATCTTTTCGGTTTTTTTTCTATAAGAATCTATAGTTTGACATTGTTGTGAGGGTTTGACATGCCCAATATCCCTAAAGATATAGTTGCTGGACGGTTTTACTATGCTGAACAAAATAGTTGTCTCAAAATTTTGACCAGATGTGTTTGGGAAATAAATCGGCTTGAGAGACGGGCTGATTGCCCTCCAATCTCTTTTTAGTCTTAGAAACGACCCTAGAACTTTTAATTTTTAATCGAATTAGCTTATTTAAATTTTTCAATGGTATTTCTAGCTACTATAAAGTGGTTCTGCCTATGATATTTCTTATTTGCCTTTTTGAAAACTTGCATATATACAGTTTTTTCGTTTAATTGGAACGCCCCCTAAACAGTTACTAGAAGTTTCACCTTAATACTCTTGGTGTCATTAATTATAGTGTAGTTGTAGTACTAAAAGTATACATATAGTGCCTTCTGGCTAATTCAAAATGCCCTGCAACCTACTCTTAAAGATCTAATTTAATAATATAAGTGACTATTGGCAACAAAATGGCTATCTCACAATTTCGATCGAATGCGTTTGGGGAAAATAGTATATCAGAGAGGGGGGTGGCTATTTTCTCTCCATCAAGCTTGACTCTTAAAATGGAACTAGAGCTATGCTGTATGCATTTCAAATCAAATGAGCCGCCTCTAAAGTTCACAAGACCACCTCTTCCTAAAAGCCTTACATCCCCCGGGGAATAACTTAAAACCCTTACCCTCATACTCTAGGGAGTTGTGTCAACCCCAAAGACCATGTTATGAGATCTTTGAACTATTTGTTAACAAATGGCTATCTTAAAATTTCTAACGGATACATTTGGGGAAAATATGGCGTGGAGTTGGGATTTAGCTGGCCTCCGATAAATGTGACTCATAAAAATGGCTCTTCAACTTCCGATTTCCAATCCAATGAGCCCCCTTCCAAGATTATAGGACCATCTTTTACTTAAAAAACCTTAAATGCCCTCGGGACATACCTTACAACCCTTGTCCTGAGGACTGTGAGGGGGTTCTCATCCTCAAAGACACAATTTTTGGACTTTTAAACTACGTCAAACAAAATAACTATCTAGAAATTTTGACTGGAAGTGTTTGGGGAAATGATGGGCGTGGGAGGGGAAATAGTTGCCCTCCAATCACTTTTGGCTATTAAAGAGGGCAATAGCCCTACCAATTACCAACCGAATGAGCCCTTTTCAAAGTTTTTACGACAACAAATGGCCATCTTAAAATTTCTATCAGATGCGTTTCAGGAAAATGAAATGTGTGTGTGTTATAGTACTTTTTGTACCAGTTATAGTACTTTTTTATTTATAGTGTTAGTTATAGTGCTTTTTTAAGAGTAAAAATGATCAGAAGGCAAATATGCCGGCCCCCCCCCCCCCACACACACACATTGCATTTTCCCGAAACGCATCTGATAGAAATTTTAAGATGGCCATTTGTTGTCGTAAAAACTTACATAAGAAAAGGATATCATACTACCTTAAAAATTGTACCCATAAATATGAAAGTATTACCGTTAAAACCACAATGTTTTTTAGTGATAATCATTATTTCTTAATGCAAGTTAAGAAGCGGAATCCCAAACAAAAACCGCATATACAGCAAAAACGAATTAGCCAAACGTAATGAAAACCTATTACACTACGGCGACTTCCCGGATAAGTGGATGATTGACATAGCAGACAAAAGGTACACAATACAAATGTCCAACTGACCTATTCGGCTATACTTCCTTGTCGAAAAAAGGATAAGGTATTAGGCATGCCTCGAAGCTATTCGTGTTGATGGTTGTTGGGGACCGTGCCACTTTTATCAGGTAAATCCCTTTTCCTTTTTGCTTTTACCTTCAGGTTAGGTTGCTTTACAAGCTAAACTCTCGTTGTCAAGGCAATAATTTTGCAAGAAAAATAAGTGTGCTTCGTAATATAATTCTGTACGAGACATCATACGAACTTGCTATTTCCTGCACCATAGATTCTTACTTTATGGATAACGCAAATTCAATTTTGGGGTTTGATACATTTGATTGGCCGCGTTCACACAGGGCCTCGCTAGAGGTAGCCTATCTTTTACGTGTACGTTCAAGTTCAAGTTGTAGTAAGTTCAAGTTCATGTTCAGAGTTGATAATAGATAGTGTTGGAGTATAGATTTTAATTTAAAGTGACTTATTTCTGCGGCCGTATTAGGTTATTCTTCCCCGAGCTCTGGTAAAGAGTATTGTGGGATCAGAAAAAGAGTATTGAGAACTATTGTCATCGTAGTATCAACCGGAGGCGTCCCCCCCCCCTCCAAGGATATATTTATTAGTGGTGATACGGGTCGTGGCACCTCCGGCCAAATAGTGTAGCCCTTACTTCCCCCACAGGTAGTACACTTGCCATAACCCTATTGGTTGTAATGCCACCACGAAAGAGCTTTTAGAAACCTCGGGACCGCTCGATCGCGTTACTGTAGGCGAGACTGGCTCATGATCATCAGGTTTTGTCTCTTTTTGAATCTCTAGGAATTGATTCAAGCGTTAAGAAGTTGCTGAGTATACCAAAGCAAAGGCAACTCATTCAATAGTATGATTCATGTGATTTTTGATTCATGTGATTTTTTTTCTTGCTGTCCGTGCAAAAGAGTATGTTATTGTAAACGTCTATCTCCCGACAGATTATCGCAATGACCGATCGGAATTTTTATTTACTTCTGCGTGTGAGAAACTAGGGTCTTGCCTTTCAAAGATTCGCCTGTTAGGTAAGTGTTGTACTATTATAGGAGATTTTAACCGTAATTTAACTGACGCCTCGTTATTGCGTACTTGTATTTTGTCTGGTATTTTTGACGATTGGCTTAGGATATTGCCGAAAGATCTTGACTACACTTACACACACCATTCAAGTCACGTGTCGAACCTTGACCATGCAGTTTCTTCTATAGATCTCCAAGTGTCACCTGTTCACGTCGTTACTGATTTCCAACTATCAGACCACCCTCCAATATCTGCATCTATTTATTGTTCCTCTGCTCAGTCTACTCCCACTACACAACCACATCAGCCCCACGCCCAATTTTACAGGGATTGGGAAAATATCCAAGATGATCTTTTTGCTGCAGTTACTAATTCTGCCCTACATAAAATTCATGCTCCGTTCCAGCTGCTCATGGAAAATCCGCAAGTTGATGCAAATGAAATACGGGTGTTGCTAGATATCTATCTTGCACAAATTTGCCATGCTCTGCGATGTGCAGAAAAAGCCAGTATACCTCTTAAACGTTTACGTCGGGGTGTCACAAAGCACTGGTCCAGTAATCCGAGCCTAGTTGAAGCTTGGAGAAAATCCAAATTTTGGTACCATTTGTGGCTCCAGTGTGACCGTCCTCGCTCTGGATGGGTTTCTCACATTCGTCTTTCTACCAAAAGAAAGTTTGCAAGAGAACTATCTATCCACATGAACCAGATAGTTGAAGAGACATCCCAGCAAGCTTCTCTGTCCCAACCTTCCTTCTGGAGAAATATATCAAGAGATCCTCCTAGGGCCCGCCTATCTGCTCAAGTTATTCCTGATTCCGAATGGAATTCATACTTCTCTGCTGAATTCTCCCCACCAGATTCCGCCCTACAGTCCAAAGATGAAGATAAGCTTTATAAATTTCTGTCTAGTTGTCCAACCGACAATTTTGTTGTTTCAGTTGATTCTGTACTGCGAGCAATCCAACGCCTAAAGCGTAAGAAATCTTCTGGCATCGATAAAATAAGCGTTCTTCACATTCTGCATGGAAGCGAGCTGCTGGTAAACCACATTGCTCTTTTGATGCAGATGATTGTTACCCAAGGAGTTGTACCGTCTTCTTTCTCAATCGGAGATCTCACTCCAATTCTAAAGAAAGGTAAACTCGCTACCCAGTGCTCGTCCTTCCACCCTATAACAGTGGCCACTACCTTTTGTAAGCTTTTTAAACTTCTGTTCATTGGCCATATGAACGCAAAATGCTATGTTCCATCTTACCAATTTGGATTCCAGCCACGTCTCGGTTGTGCCCACGCTTTGTCGGTTGTCGCGAACGCATTGATCGATGCTGATGCATCAGGTGAAACTCTCATATTGGCTGGGCATGATGTTCGTAAAGCGTTCGACTCTCTCATTCACGCCGCTATGCTACTCCATGTAGCAAAACGCGGAGTGAGCCCCTCGTATATCAGAGCTCTTCGAGACATGTATTATCGTCTTAAAGTTCGCCTAATACTTCACCCATTAGCTAAAGTTGACGGCTCTCAAGTCTACGCACCAACCCCTGATATTTTTGTCACTGTCGAAAAAGGTACCCGTCAAGGTGCTGTTTCTTCCCCTTCACTCTTCAATAATGGAGTTCTTGATGCACAGTCAGCTGTTCCCACATCATTCATCTTTGCCGGTCTTGATTTATCTCTCGTATGTTATGCAGACGACATTCTGAATTTGAGCCGGAGTATCCAGCGCATAAGCGAGATTTTCGCAACGCTACAATCTGAGTTTGCAAAACTAGGTCTTCAGTTCAATGCTGAAAAGTCCGAAGTTGTATTCTTCAACTGGAAGCAAGCGTCGCCTAGGGATATTCCTCTCGGAAATAGTAGGATTAAGCCAGTAGATCATATCACCTACCTCGGTCTTCCCATTGGTTCGTCAGTAAAGCACACCGACAACTATTAATTGCTCACATTGAGCGTAGAGTTGGGTTATCATATGCTTCTTTTGTAAGTAATAAGTTACGGTTCAACCGCCATCTTCTCTCGAAACTTTTTAACTCTGTCGCTCTACCACATTATCTGTACATATCACCATTTTGGAAAATGCTCACAAATTCTGACAAGTCAAAAATTCGTTCAGTTTTCTTCCGGTTCGCAAAATATCTTTTACGTTTTCCCTCTTGGACGCGCAATTCTTATCTAATTAGAAAGTTCAGCATTGCTGACCCCATTATAGCTGTGGAAAAGCAAATTCGTGCTTATAATTCCCGTTTAATGAAGTTGAACCATCCCTGGTCATCAGTACTGGCCCAGTAGTTAAGATGTATTTGTTGTGTTTTTTTTTTTTTTTTTTTTTTTTTTTTTTTTTTTTTTTTTTTTTTTTACCAGTTGCGAGTTGATGCAATGATGTTCATATTATTTATGTTTGTTGAGGATTTAGGAGCCTAAAAAGAAAAGAGAGAAAAAAAAGAAAAAGAAAAGAAACATGTCGCGTACCTGCAGAGCAGTGTATAATTGTGTTTTTCTTTCTCGTTTTGTGTAATTTCTTCTAAAAGCTGATTTAGATCTTAGCTCCAGCGTTCGTCACTAAAAACCACATGTACAACTCCTAAGTTTATGTGTATTTTTTTTTTTTTGCTTATTGCTCCGTCTTTTCCTTTTTTGTATGACGGGTTTTCCAATAAATAATAATAATAATAATAATACCATCTTTGAAAAGAGAATTAGAAACACTACACCACTGTTCCACCTGGAGGCCTCTGTATCCAAGTGGTCGAAAGGGCCGAACCTTGGCCACCCCGCTACTGATTTGGCTGTCTCCGGCTTACGTTTGGCTACCTGGCAAAATAAACAGAAAAGCGGCCAGGGAAACATCAAACCATGCTTTTCAGCTACAAAATTATGAAAGAATGTGGTCAGTATAAAAAAAAACTTCAAATTATAAATTGACTGATCAACACCAAAAACAAGCCGCTCCACTAATCTTGATGTTTCGTCTGTCGGTGGTGGCAGTTTCACATCAACTTCTGTCTTTAAGACATTATCCGTCTCGTCAGTTAGAGCAACGTCTCTTACTCTAATCTTGTTTAGAAAGTGAACCATAAGTTCTTCAGTTGCTTCTTCTTTGATAATGATAATACAGTGAACAGTATTTTCTTTCATGCTCTTCAGTTCAACCAGATCCAATCTCCCTACTGAAGTTCGAAGAGTTTTTAAATTCTACACAGGCTCATCTACGCCAGAATCGTCATTCCAATTGCCACTCTTGTTACGAGAAATGCGTTTTTCTCTTTTTAATCTTTTCACTTCTTTGACTTTCTTCCTTTCCAAAAAAAGGGATTTTTTGTCAGATACAGCTTTTATCCCACCAGTAATGTGTTCTTTCACAGGGGTGTCAGTGATCACTTCTGAGTTTTTCATATTTTTTTCCGGTTGATTCTTTACGTTGAGGCTTTTGGAAAAAGGTTTGTGTCGACGATATCTTTTAAAGAATCATCTGCTGATCTTTGCTCCTCATTTAAAGACAGGACCTGTTCTGCATCCGTATGGAATCTATGTAAAAGAATGATTTTAAATGTCTCACAGGACTTGCGCTGGGAACAAAAATACCCCTGGTGTAATATATATATATATATATATATATATATATATATATATATATATA
>JAQQPU010004863.1:0-12235 GCA_029168905.1 Artemia sp. Kazakhstan ARC1039
AAGGTAGTTTGACTTCGACCTAGAGTATACCATGACTATAACCAATCTTGAAAAAGTTAACTAGACAAAGTCAATATAAACTACCTCCTTTTGGTCATTGTTCTGAAATGTTCTGAAAGGACCAAATAAAGGAAGCGCCAAAGCAATTATTGATACGGAGTACATATGTATAAAACATGCAAAAGAAAACGTCATATACTCGGCTGCAATGATCTTCGTGAATAAATCAGGGGAAGAAGTCTTCGCAAAAAAAAATAGAACGTCAAATACGATTTAAGATAATACAACGAAAAATCGTATAGTTTCGGAATACGATTGGCAAATAAACCCAAATATCGATCCGTAACAGGAAAATTGCGAATAAAATACAATGCGAGAAAGGGTTAGTACCTTCAATATATTTAGAAGCCATGTAGCTAACGATGTTAGCTGTTCGCGTAATAATGCAATCTATATTCAAACCCCTAAAGAATAAAATAAAAAAAAATTAGGAATAGATTACATTGCAAGATGAATTAACTTATATTAATTTTAGAAATAGACAGGAAGGTGCGATTAACGAAGGCCATGATAATTTTCATTGTTCACGCAGTGGCCCAAGACGTCATAAGGCAGGGAATCATACCTAAGCATGAGAACTACCCCCAAAATAGTCATAATGCATGAGAAATATGAATTTTCCTATTCACAAGGAGACCGGAGATTATCAGATACGAGAAACCAATGTGGAGCGTCTTCAGCTCATTTCAAGTGGAATATTTAGTCGTTTGCGATACTGGAGCTCATTGATTTCCCCAACAATGAGGATTTTGTTGATCCAAGTTATGGAAAAATTATGAGACCACGGAGACAGGACCCGAAGAAAGATCACATTGAGCCAAATGAGACGCAGAACATAAACCCAGAACTCCCTGATAAACCTTAAGCAAAAAATAAGGGAGGATATGATCGAGCGAATGAGAGTAGAGGTCCTCATTCGTACCATATCCAATCCCAAATTTTCACTTAATTTTTTTGTTTTTGCAGACCCATGCGGCTGCAAAAGACATATTTCTTAAGCGGTATGAACACGCATAGACAATAAAGACTTGTAAATTTATAGTAAACCAAGACCTCTCATTTAAACCATATTGCCTACTTCGCAAATAGTAGTATAATAGAAAAGTAAATGTTAAAGTAGATGAGCGTTGAATAATATTTAAAAAATGTATTGAATATCGAATATGTGCCAAATGCACATATATACGTGTATACACATAGTCACCAATCTTGAAAATTTTTTTTTAGTGTTATTTTTTTTTAACATAATCATTTTTCTGATGATTACCTTATTTATATGATAATAATCTAATAATTGCGGCAACATGCATGAAAGCATGAAATCTGCCCTTATTTTTTTGCGTTGTGTTTAACTGTACCTGTACTAAATTGATGTTATTAGTACCACTAATAATAACTATTACTTAAAAAAAATTGTCCACGCAGAATATTATGAAAACCGTATGTTGTTGTTATATATGCTTTAACTTATGTAATTGTAAAGAGCATATGATTCTGCCCAGATATTTATATTCTAGGAAGCAAAGTAATCAGTGCAGATTAATTATGGTGTACCAGCATGCAACACGGATACAACCCAGTAGCATCTACTTTCATCATTCATCAACCACCGACAAGTACTCACCAAGGAAATATCTGAAGACGATATTCTGATCACCAATCCAGATCACCAGAACCCTGTACCAGGTAATTTTACCTCAAGCTGTGCCGGGAACCAAGGACCCTATACACAAATATATACTTGAATTAATGATTACCTAAAGAACCGCCTCGACCAGTCATGTCGTAAAACTGCATAAATACCCGTCAAATCCTTAGACGGCAACGGCCTTAAGATTTAATGTTTGAAACACCAAGAATAAACCTAGAGTCAATCCCTCAAGGACTATGTATCTTAAGCCCCATATCAGAGACAATGTTAACCAAGATCAAAAGCTTAAGTTTTGACTCTATCCAATCATTAACAGATGTCGTAAAACCAAACCATAATCCATGAGATGAAAAACCAATCATAATCAATTTTGTGGGAAACATAAACTGTACGTGCTAAAGTCTTTCCCAAGATGAAGTGTTCAAAGAAGAGAACCAAACAGTTGTTTTCATCTCCATATTAAGCTATCAATAGTTGTGAATCATTGAACTGAAAATCAAAGACAATGCGTCGAGCCAAGGCACTTAAATCAAGCTACAACCGTGCCATAGTTAACGTTAAATGTAGAAACACAGCCCATAGTCCAGATGAAAAATGGATTGAGCGTGAAAAATTTACGGGAAACACAGACTGTACGAGTATTTGATTTTCCCCGGTCAAACTGTATCAAAGAAGAGATACCCAGCTAGCGACCAAGATACCCATTTCATGTAATCAATTCCCCAAGGGTTATGTACCTAATAGACATTTCAACGAATCTACAACATCAACCCCTCGTATATGACGTAAGGAACCACGCACGGACAATTTTGTGCATACAGTCATACTTGCGAACAACATAAACACTTCTTCCAAAGAACGAGTGACAGGAAGGAAACGCCAAAAAGACAAACCATGAACAATTAGCCAACCCAGTAATCAAGTGAACGGAAGCCCTAAGTAAGAGTGAAAACGTATGTGAGTAATATAGACACGTAGAATGATGAAGTAAGTGTGAAATCTTATGTATCTAGCTAATAACTTTAATGAACATAAAGAGCTTTTCATAAAACAAATGAAAATCAGTGTAAATTACATAAGCTCAGTGTTGCAATCAGACATTAATATTAAAATCAGTTAATGTGTCAAACTTTTTCTTGCAAATTATTTTAATTTTAGTGTGTTAAAAATTTAGATGTAGTTAGATGTTTTAGACGTAGTTAGATATTTTTGAAATCAAATACCTATCATACCAACATAGCGTCTGGTGGAAGTATAAACTAGCATTAGAAGTAGCAAATATGCATCACGTTAAATAACGAAATAATTACAAAAGCGGAACTTAACTAGTTGGAGCCATATAGAAGTATTAGAACATCAGGTGAAGGAATTTTAATATTAGGTGAAGGGATAATAATATAATCGTGCCTATGTAACGTCAGGTGGAAGTATAAATTAGCATTAGAAGTAGCAAACATGTACCACGTTAAGTAATAAAGCAATTATTAATGCCGAACTTAGATTAGTTAAAACCAAGTAGAAGTATTAGCATATCAGGTGAAGGAATAAAAATTTAATCGTGTCATTATAGTGTCAGGTGAAAGCATAGTCGAGTATTTCGAAAAGAAAGAATGTACCATGTTCAGTGATTAGACAATCGTATAAGGTGAAGGTAAAATTAGTGTTAGGTGGAGGAAACAATAATTACTATACAATCACATAACCTAATGTAGAAACTCTTTGGCCCCTTCGCCAAATCGAGTGAGTAGGCCATAAGCTTTAAGAATGATGTTGTTACATGTATAGTCTAGTAGAGTAAATAGGGATGTAAAAAAAAAATATATAAATATGAATATTACCAAAGCAGAGCTAATTCAAGTAATCATTACAAAATAAATTCTTTAAAAAAAAAAATCAAATTCGAAAGTGGGAGAGACATACAACGATGAGGACATCGTTAAAGGTGGGATGGATGATATGTAATGGGATAGATTCTCAAAAAAATATACATCAAAATTCCCCAAAATTCCCCAACAAATATCAAGCGTTCAATTTAAAATACCGAAATAAACGCAGTTAATTAAACAAAAATCTTTCCCACAGAAAATGTAATAAGTAAATCCGACTTCCCGTCTCCAAAGTATCCAATAAATATTAGCTTGACCAAATCTTATACGACAGGTGACCAACACCTGTGTTCGAATAATAAGCGCTCGAAAATACCAAACTGTCAAAGGAGTAAGATTTACAATACAAAAAAAAGTAGTCACTCGAGATGCAAAATATATTTGCTTAAGCTAACTGCATTGTTCTGGAGACTAAATTTAAAACTGGGTATCTTAGTGCAATTAAATTGTATTATCCCTTACCAATTTTCAAAGAAATAAAATATAAGTCTTCTGAAAATTAAGCGACACCCTGCTGGGAAAATGTTACAATATAAAACTTTGATCGTTCGAAAAAATCCCAAAGTGATAGCTTAAAAGTCATAAATTAAGCGACACCTGTTAGCAAAATATTGCAGTGTAGAATTTTTAGTCGCTAGAAAAATTCCAGAGTGACATCTTAAAAGTCATAAACTGTAATTAAACCCAAGTAGCTCATTGGTGCAAGCCAGTCCAATAGTAATGTAGGACGACTAGTGCAGCCAATAAGGACTGAAAAAATATACTTTTAGCAACGCCTAAACGTAACCTCCGGCATAGTTGCAGAGGATAGATAGTTAGAACTTAACAATTTTGGGCCAGTCTATTTTTCAGTCTTAGTTGGAGTCTTTTACAGTCTGCTACTGTCTTAGTTTGAATTCAGTTTGAGTCTTACACCATGATTGCGTTGTAATAAACTTTTGAAGTGTACAAACCCTGAATCATTTCCTGTGTTGTTAATTTGTTGATATAACCAAGAACTCTGCGACTATTATGTAAGTACAATAAATGCATCATTATTTTATTTTACTCTCTTGTGTTAATATTTCTCAAGCTCGATAGTCCTTGTGGCTCCACTCGCTCCTAAGGGAAACTGAAACTCGTCAATCTGATTTCGAGTCAGTATGGCCGTCAATATAAGCTCCCTACATATACTCCTGGATTAAGCTCCCCACTCTAGAAGTTCAGCCTCCACTCAGGTAAGCCACCCGCGGACCGCTAACCAAGAGCTTAACTAAATTTCCCATTGGATAAATTAATCGGAAATTCTCAAAAAAGATATAAGAATTAGTCGTTTTGAAAACCCTCCCATTAGAATTAGCCCTATCTAACCAAACTCGGCTGCTGAATATTTTTAAAGGAAAACCCCCCCATTAGAGATGCTGATGATATAATGGAACTCCACTATACGTCTGAAGGATTATCTTACACGTCAGATGATCTAGTGAGGAGGGGGCCTTCTGGAAGAATGTGTATCGAGGACGATGATCGTCTATATGTAGATATGCCCCCCTTGAGAAATATTGAAATAGTCAGTGACGAAGATGACAGCATACAAATAATTACAATAACTCATCCTCAAATTGAGGAAATTACTATTGAGGAGGAGGTTGATGATGATGATAATGATGTTTTATATTTAAAAAGCGTTATATACATTGATTTGAAAAATGAATAAAAATATTTAGAAGAATCATTTATTTTTTTATCATTGATAGAAAACTTGGTTGTGTACTGATAATACTCTATGGAGTGATCTAATAAAACTGAACTATTCATGTAAAGAAGTCTCTGCTGGTATCCTTATTCTATACATATCTAGTATGAGAAAATAAAAATAGTACAATCAAATTTATTGTATGATTATAATATAAAACTCATTATGCATATCAATAATTAGATTTATCGTTAAATCATATATGAGAACTCTTCCACCACGGTTTTAGTTGTTTAAAATCCATTTCGTAGAATGACCTCTTATGTTGTCTCTTAAAGGGCCACTTTTTCTCTTCTCTTAGAACATATTCATCGTAATATTCAGTGTTATATCTTGCACTATATACATTTTTCATTGGGTTTTCACTGCTGTCTTTTACACTATAGAGAAAGCCCTCTTTTCCCAGTCTCTTCTTCTTTCGATCTTCCTTTTCTGTCATATCAATCCTTCTTTTATGTGAGCTTACTTGCAATCGGTATAAATTTCTCTCCGTATCACATATAATTTTTCTTCTCATTTCCTCCAGATTCTTCACTTTTATCACTGCCTCTATGCTGTCTAAACATGCAGTAGGTTCATGTGAATACTCAAAATCATGAAAATGACCTTTACAAATAGAACAGCCACATTAAAAGGATATTTCTAACTCAACTTGTTCACTCATGTTATCACACCGCTAACTAAAAACTTAGTAATTCTATTCACAGACTAATAAAACTATAGCAAAAATCCTTTCCTCATATTCACTCCGCCGCTAATATGTAAGCAAGCCATCTGATTGGCTGAGAAGGAAACACGTGATCTAACTGTTTCCTATTTCTGGAAACTCATAACATTTTCCTCGAGCATACACTTACAACAACAACAACAACAAATACTGTTTCCTATTTCTGGATCATAACATTTGCCTCGAGCATACACTTACAACAACAAATACTGTTTCCTATTCCTGGATCATAACATTCTCCCCTAGCGGGCACTTGGCCAAAAACAACAACAACTAATACTGTTTCCTATTCCTGGATCATAAAATTCTCCCCTAGCGGGCACTTGGCCAAAAACAACAACATCCTTGGAGAAAGAGGTCATTGACCGATTACGCAATCATTCTCCCTAATGACTCTATGCCCATATATGGACTCCCGTTCGTATCAATAGGGTCATCTCTACTGATATAAAAACCCGTATCTAGAAAATCTTTCACTTTACAAATAAAATGGGTAGTCGCGTGATCCGTCGAATGCCCTTACCGAAATCCATATTGGTTAGGTGATATTATTTCATTTTCTTACGCAAATTTAATTATTTTATCATGCATTATTTTTTCAAAAATCTTCGAAATAACTGGTAAAATTGAAATAGAGCGGTAATTATTTATATCTTCCTTATTTCCATACTTGTATAAAGGTATAATACGGCTTTTCTTTAGACCTTTTGGAACAATTCCCTTTTGAAAAGACAAATTGATTAAAAAAAAATCAAAATATGAGATATCACCGGCAAAACATGTTTTAGAACCCGTTTCGGCATGTGATCAATTCCAGGAGCCTCTGATGGTCCCAAAGCATTCACTATCTTCTCCAAATCATTTGTGGAAACCGGTTCAAAAACAAAAATGCTTTCATCATTATCAAAATTTGAAGAAATTTTACTTCCGTCTTCTATGTTAATATCATTATCAAATAGTGATGAAATATTTTGACTAATTTCAGTAAAAAATTTACAAAAACTATCAGCTATAGATTGATAATTTCCTATTCTTTCCCCATTCGGGTTAACTATCTACTTAGGGATCTCATTATCTTTATGTTTATTTGGCCTCAAAATTCGGTTAATAATTTTCCATGTTGAAGATACATCATTCTTTGCAAGTTCAAAGGCATTAAGAAAATAATTCTTCTTAGCATCTCGTTTTTTCTTATTGACAACATTTCGATAACTAACATAAATATCTCGATTTTCATTCGACGGTTTCTTCAACATTCTACTATAAAGCTTGTTTCTTAATTTTATCATGTTTTGTAATTCCTTTGTTAACCACGAAGGTTTAAAATTATTTTTCTTTCTCGATCTATTCTCATGTGGTTCTTCAATCTCACAACACTTGTGCATTGCTTCACGAATCTTATCAAAAAACAAAACATAAACTACTTCAGGGTCATTCTGACTCAAAACATTGCTCCATTCTAGTTTTGTTAAATGATCTTTTAATTTATTTAACTTTGGTTCATTGAAAACAAATATTTTCTCTTGAATTTTATGCTGGTCATTTGGATATGATGATAAATCGCTAAGCGAAACTGTTACAAATGCAAGGAGATGATCCGAACCTGGCGCAACTAGCACATTTGATTATTTCAGCCGGTCACAAATATCTTCACTAATGAATATGTTATCAATAAGTGTGGCTGTGCGTTCTGTAATTCGTGTGGGGATGTTAATCGAAGGGAAAAAACTAAATGATAGCATAGTTGTTAAAAATTCCGCATTCATATTATTTCCTAGCTCCAATAAATTATGGTTGAAATCATCCATTAGCATACATGGCTTGTTACACGACCCTAAATTCTGACAAAGATTCTCAAAATGCTGAGACGTTTCCGTGGGGTTAGAACTAGGTATCCTGTATATAATAGCAATCAAAATTTCAACATCATACTTTTTTACATTAACAACAAAAGACTCAAACCGACCTTCAACCCAGACACCTAAAGTATCTTCTACAGTTACAGAAATATCATTCCGCACGTAAATTCCTAATCGACCTTTCCGCACCTGCGTTATATTTTTATAATAAAAAGAATAACCTCCTAGTGAATACAAACTTAAAGGCGAAATTTCACCTAAGAAAGTCTCAGTTAGTGATATTACATACAAACAAAGATTACTTTCATTAGCTGTGGTAAGTAGTGTATCAAACGCAGTTTCAAGCCCCTGACAATTATACGTGGCTATGATAAAATCACTCGATGATTTAATTTGCCTCAGATCACAGGGATCAATATACTTAGATACCGGAATATTCAGGTCTGAACTCACTTTTTCATTCCCACCATCACGTTCACAAAGGCCTCGTTCACACACATTAGCTAAATTAAAGTAATTTCCTGCAAGATCAGATAGTCTACTAGTCAGCAGAGACATCTTGAAACAAAAAGTTCACCTTACTGTCACCAAAGCAATTTAGTCACTCTCTTGTCTGTTAGCCAGAACCCTGG
The DNA here is from genome assembly GCA_029168905.1 of Artemia sp. Kazakhstan ARC1039. NCBI lineage: Eukaryota > Metazoa > Arthropoda > Branchiopoda > Anostraca > Artemiidae > Artemia > Artemia sp. Kazakhstan ARC1039. The sequence goes on from JAQQPU010004863.1 coordinate 8,551, forward strand.
CTTCTTGAAGACGGCTCAGCGATACAACTTCTGATAGGTCCTTAATTCTAACTACTTGATCGCCAGACTTTGCAAGGATACGGCCCTGTACTGACCAAGCATTTCTCATACCTACTACATCCCTAGTAGCATTTAGAACTTCCTGTCTAGGCCGAGTAAGGCTTTCACTTACAAAACATTTCGATCCTTTCAGCTTGCTCCGATTTTTCAATACTTCTCTTGGAACTGTTGGGCTTTTAAATCCGACTTTAACCGGGGGGGGGGGGGTTTGCTACTACTGGGCTTTCCCAAAATATTAACATCCACAATGTCATACTCGGAGACCGATCGTAGACCTAGTTTATTTGTTATTAAGTCTAGCATATTATTTATGGAATGCCTTGTTGTTTCATTCAGACCAGGTAGATGGTAAATAACTACGTAGGAAGACTTACTAGCTTGTTGCATTTCCTCAAAGTCATACTGCAGATTTGACAATGCTTGTGCTAAGAAATTGACTTTTCGTGGCTACTTTTAAGTTCCAACATAACGGATGAATAAATAGTTTGTGTTATTTTCTCAAGGTCATCTTGCGAGAGTTTGACCTTACCGAGCTCCTTTGCTATATTTTTCCTAACAATATCACTAATTGAGTCATTAGCCTGCGAAATCTCCGCTCTCAGTTCAGAAATCTCAAGCCGCACTTCCTTCTCAATTCCAAGGCTAGCAGCAGTTTCCATGTAAGAGTTTGGATTTTTATTCAGGCCAGCCATTGCTTTTATGATGGATGCATGTTTACTAGCACCGCATGCCTGTTTATTAGTTTCAAAGTCCATCATATTTTCAATCGTAACAGTTGCTGTTTTACGATCCCCGTACTTGAACACTAGAAATTTCTTTCCGGGACTAAGAACATAAAGTATCCTTATTGGCCACCATGGAAATCCAGGTAACCGAGCGAAAGCCAGATCTCCCGACTTCATTTTTTTTGCTTTTTCCCCCATCTTTATTCTTTTTTTCTCTTTCTCTCCCCTTCTTCCCTTTCTTCTCTTTTCTTACACTATAATCCTTATTATTGCCAAACTGGCATACCGCACTTGGATATCGTATGAAATTATCTCAATTTAAGAAAGCCAAAAGTTCAATCAATGCATTGGACAGAAACTCCAGTCAATTCAATTTATCCAGTGACGTCACACATTCCACTAGGTTACGGATACTGAAGGAATATTTTAATAGTTTATAAGACGTAAAAGTGTTCTCACTATTTCGTAACTACTGAAAGAATTCAGTGTCTAATTAAATCAGAATAAAATCCTTTACCAACAGCTGGTTCAAAACTGGGATTAATCCTTTTTAAAAGAATGGATAGATCTTAACTGTTCAAAGACTGAATCAATAATCAAGGCTTGTGCAAATCATGCTCTATGCGCTTCTGTTTTCGACTCTTTTTCCGTCTGTCCGGCCTCCCAGTGTTTCTAGGATCCATCTTTATTGTCCAAATATCATTTTCTGGAAGATCCACTCCCCCATTCTTCGGAGAAGGTGGATTAGGAATGCTCGGCATTGGAGGCCAGTAAATCATCCTTGGTACGGATTTCTTCTGTTTAAACTGTTCAGGTGAGTAATTTTTTTTCTTGTGATGACAAGAAACTCTGATATTAGGCTTTTTCTTTCCAAAGTGCTGACTGCAAAGTTCATTGAACGAGGGAATGATGTCCCTAGAATCACGTCCACCGGTAATTCGCTTGAGACAGCAACGGGTACACAGTCACTGAAACCTTCCTTTTCCTTCCTACCTGGATGTGAGTGTCTTTAACAAGATACGATTTGCAGTCCCCAAGTACGCAGCAAACCTCTGTCTTCTTTGAAGGGAAACTGTCGTCCGCCATATACTTCTTATGCCTGATACATAGGTGGTCCCACTGTCAACCAAGAAAGTTGCTGGTCAGCCTTCAATTTTGCCCTCGAAATAGAAACGTTCCCTTGCATCTTCCAATGGACCAGGACTTCGAGCTAGAAGAGTTCGTTTCCTTGGTCGTCGGCAGTCCTTGGCCCTATGCCCTTTATTCCCACAGTTATAACAGCTTTGATAATTCTTCTGTGACGGGGAGGTGCCAGTGGCTGTATTTTGTGCATCTTTCTTCTGTGTCTTAGGCTTCTCTTCGAGATTTTGAGCTTCTCGAGATGTTTTTTTCTGTGGAAAATTCTTTGAATCTAGTTTTTCGTCTCTTCTGGCGAGAAAAAAGGCATCCGCTATTCTGCATACTTCCTCCAAAGGTGGTTTGTCGAGTTATTTGAGACGTATGCGTAGTTGATCATTTTTTATAGAACCTATAAATCGTTCAACCACAAACAGTCGCAGAAAGTCGTCTATTTTCTGTCTAAGGATCTCAGGATCTGCTTCTGTTTTATAGTCCTGGCACTCAAACCATTTGACAGATAGTCGCTCCAACCTCCTCCAATAGTCGATGAAAGACTGATCGGCCTCTTTCTGTTCGGAGCGGAAACGAACTCGGAAGGCTTCCGATGTGACCCCCTAAACTACAAAGAAATGCCCGTTTGATCTCATCATAGTCACTAATTTGGTTTGGTGGGAGCATCGAAGTAGCTTCGGCGGCTTTTCCCGTCAACAAATCACGCAGCCTCACTGCCCACGTCGATTTTTCCCATTGGTTTTGGATAGCTGCAAACTCAAAGGTGTTGAGGTATGTATCAATGTCCTCCTCATTGCTGAACTTTTTTATTGAAATAGGCGACATCCCCGCTGTTCCGGATGCATTCTGAATTGCAGATTGGCCTGCGGGAATGGCAGGACTAAAGTGCGTGGCAAAAGTAGCGAAACGGTTATTCAACGCTTCCATGCTCATCTTGACCGTCTGTTGTAGCAGGGCTGCAATTGTATTGTATCATTATCATACCCTGTCCCAGGGTATGATAACGCGATCGAGTGGTCAAATGGCCACTTTCTAAAGCCAAAGGTATCCGCCTTGGGTTACGGCTAGAAAATCTCTTAACTCTCTCCTTGGAGGTAACAAACCTCCCTGTCAATATAATAATGACGGTACCTCGTAGCTCTATTCCTACCCTGCCTGGGTTACGGAAACTAGTACACAGTTTGTAGAAAATACCTTACTTGTATTCTTCCAAAAGGGTCACAATAATCCCAAATAAATAAATCTCCCCGAACAGGGTCTAACGCAGACTAAAACAAAATAATATTTTTTCACACAACTGTTCATAGGGGTGGACCTTCGCTTGGCCCAACCAATCAGCTACATCCCCATTCAAACCCAATTCTACCTCTTAGCTTTATCTTTCAATGACTCCCAAACCAGGAAGTACAAAAATAGAACTTGGTTCAAAGCTTACTGATTGCGACACCTCTGACTTAGCAACGATAATTTAACCTGTCTTTTGAAATTATACTATAAGCAAATGTAATTAAAAAAACGAAAACAGGTCATTTATCTGAAAGGAAAGAAACAGGGGTGGAGCCCCAACAAATTGCCTCTTGGTCCATAATGACACGTTGATCAATGCCAACAACACTTGCAAGCTCCCGTGGCTTTAGCATCCAGCTGTCAACTAGTACGAGAGTCATCTAAAATGACTGCAAAATTTGGTATAGAACCAATGCGAGAGTAATATAAAATTATTGCAAAATTTGGTATAGAACCAATGCGAGAGTAATATAAAATTACTG
>JAQQPU010004863.1:12245-25533 GCA_029168905.1 Artemia sp. Kazakhstan ARC1039
TGCAAAATTTGGTATAGAACCAATGCGAGAGTAATATAAAATTACTGAGAAATTTTGGTAGAGAGCCAATACGAGAGTAATGTAAAATTACTGCAAAATTTGGCGTTAACCGGAACCCTCACTACAGAGCAATATAAAATTACTGCAAATTTAGTATAGAACCAATGCGAGAGCAATACAAAATTACTGCAAAATTTTGGTAGAGAGCCAATATGAGAGTAATACAAAATTACTGCAGAATTTTGTATAGAACCAATACGAGAGTAATATAAAATAACTGCAAGGTTTGGCACTAACCAGAGCCCTCACTACACTAAATGGTATCCTGTAGAGCCGGGACTTGAAACCTCGGCCACTCTGAAAAACTAGCGCTTATCCACTTCAATATAGAACAAAGGATAAGGCCACTAAGTCCGACTAGTCCACACAAATTCCTCTTTACCGCTGCACCACCGATAAACTGCCTTAGAACAGACTGATTATTCTTTCAAAACTGAGTTGCGTTTACTACTTGAATGTACTCAACAAAACTGGACAAAAGCAGCGAGCCAACAAAAGAATCTATACAACCGTCGTACAAAGCCTCGTGAACTTCAGGTGGGAGATGAAGTTCTATTGCTTCTGCCAGCAGGTAACCACAAGCTGGAAATGCGTTGGCACGCCCCTTTAAAGTCTTGCGGAAAATTGGCAGAGTCAATTACGAAATTGAGATGCCAGAAGCGAGGAAGAGATACAGAGCACTTCACATCAACCTTCTGAGGTGATTCGAGAGGAGACTGCCATAAATTTACAGCTGTTGATAGCAATCTGAACGTATGTGAACGTATGAACGGTGGTGACAGAGAAGTTTGTTCTGACCTATGTGAATCAGTAAATCACCTGGCCGGAAAGGGAAAGGAAGAGCTGCTAAGTCTACTCCAAAATCTTGGAGAAACTTTCTCGGAGACACCAGGACAAACAAGGATCGTGAAACATTTGATTGGTAGTGGTGAGTCACGACCTCTGAGGCAGCGGCCTTATCACATCCCTCAAAGCCGACAGGTCACCCTTGAGCAGAAGTCACCCGCTTGCTCGACTTGTGCATAATTCAACGTTCTTCTAGTCCATGGTGCTCTCCAGTCGCCATAGTCAAAAAATCAGACGGATCCCTACGTTTCTGTCTTGATTTTCGTGGGCTTAACAATACATCTCGTTTTGATGCGTATAATTTACCTCGTATAGACGAGCTCCTGGAGACGGCTGGCAGCAAGAAAAAATTTAGTGTTCTAGACTTAGTTAGAGGGTAGTGGCAAATCGAACTTGAGAAAGGTAGCCGGGAAAAGACAGCATTCTAGAAGTCTTCCGGGCTCTATCAGTTTCTAGACGTTCTGATAATTTTTTCTCACACATTCACAACTCTTAATGGAGCCTCTATATTGAAAATTGGGGGGGTGTCCTAAAAAAGTTGGAGGTAAGGGGCCCCTAGGAGGTTGAGGAGAGGGGACCCTTGGAGGTTGAGGGCATTGGTGCTTGCGGTCCTTGATGGTTCATACTTATAATCGTCTCACTAGTTGATTTCTAAGGATTTTTAAGGATTGTTCTGAATTTCTTTATTAGTATCAACTTTTTAGTATACTAGAATTTTAAAGCATATTTTATATTGATAATGCAGCTTAAATGGTACTTGTGTATTATACAGAACACAGTCAAGAAGTAAAGTTATATCGTCCACATCCCATATTGTGTACTCTCAGTCTCCAAGCATGATCAATATATACAAAGCCCCACATGCCATAGCAAATAAAACGGTATTTTGATTTCGACATAGAAATTATGTAAATTCAAATAAACACCTCAAGAGGATGTGGTCTTGTACCGGTTTTATTCAATGAGCGTGTTGCGTCACCCCCGTCAGTATTCAATGCCCATATATGGAGCCCCGTTAGAATCTCCTTATGCATCCCTACCACCAATACATACATCAAAAGAATCAGATTGTAATAATTATTTCGAATATGTAAGTTTCATCAATTTTAGTCCTACCCATCAAAAGTTACTCGCCGGAGAAATTTGGCTGATTTTCGAAAAAAAAGGGAAAGACCCCCTAAAAGCTATAGAACCTTAATGAAAATCACACCATCAGATTTAGTGCATCAGAGAACCCTACTGTAAAGGTTTCAAGCTCCTATCTGCAAAAATGTAGAATTTTGTATTTTTTGCCAGAATAAAAGATCGCGGATGCGTGTTTATTTGTTATTTGTTTTTTGTTGTTGTTTTTTTCCATGGGGATCGTATCGACCCAGTGGTCCTAAAATATCGTAAGAGGGCTCATTCGACGGATATTAAAAGTTCTAGTGCCCTTTTTAAGTAACCAAAAAAATGGAAGGCAACTAGGCCCCCTCCCACGCTCATTTTTTCCCAAAGTCATCCGATCAGAATTTTGAGATAGCCATTTTGTTCAACATGGTCGAAAATACAATAAATATGTCTTATAGGATGTCTTAATCCCCCAAAGTCCCCGGGGACAGGGCTGAAAGCTATGAACTTTACCCAATGTTTACATGTAGCATTGGTTATTGGGAAGTATACAGACGTTTTCAAGGGGGATTTTTTTCTGGTAGTGGGGAGGGGGGGGGGGGTTATGTGGGAGGATCTTTCCATGGAAGAAGTTTTCATGGGGAAAGGGACATTACTATGAAGGGGGTTCCGGATTTCCCAGGATTATTTAAAAGAAACGATCAGAAATTAAATAAAAAATAAACAAGTTTTTCAACTGAAAGTAAGGGGCAACATCAGAACTTAAAAGGAACAGAAATTATTAAGTATATGATTGGGTTCGCCCCCTAGTCAATACCTCGCTCTTTAAGCCAAACATTTTTTAGTACTTTCATAAGAGCTATTTATTCTAATTAACGGCCTTTGTGATTAAGGGGTCATTTTTAAAGAATTGGAACAAAATTCGAACTTTAGCGTAAAGAGCGAGGTATTGACTAGGGGGCGAACCCCCTAATATACGTATTAAAAAATATAGATATAGAAGTTCGTTACGTAAGTTAATTCGTAAGTTACGTATATTTATTATTGATAAAAACGTTCGTAAATAAAATTAAACAACTTTCGAGAAAGCCATTTAACCAAATAAATGTAAAATTAATATAATTTTTTTTTAATTATTCACGTACGGTGAGCCAAAATCAAAACCTCCATTAGCTCAAAAACGTTCAAAAATTAAATTAAAAAAACAAATTTTTTTAACTTTGTGTAAGGAACAACATTAAAACTTAAAACGACCAGAAATTATTCCGCAAATGAAAGGGGCTGTCCCCTCCTCAACGCCTCGCTCTTTACGCTAAAGTTAGAATCTTTCTCACAACTCTATTTCTTAAAATAATTGAAACTTTAGCGTAAAGAGCGAGGCGTTGAGGAGGGGACAGCCCCTTTCATATATGGAATAATTTCCGTTCGTTTTAAGTTCTAGTGTTGCTCCTTACTTTCAGTTAAAAAAACTTTTTTTTCCTCTGGAAGGATTAGCTTTTTCATTTAGCTTGATGCACATATACAATCTTTTTTATTTAACACGCGTACACACATTTTAAACGGTTGGACAAGGAGAGAAAAAAACTTTGCGGCCACGGTAGGACAACTTTTGAAAAAGGCATTTAGGCGTGAACATCCAGGTTTTTGCGCATTTTAAGTTTTCTCTCAAAATCCTCCGATAGGATTAGCTTTCTCATTTAGCTCAATAAACATATGCACATTGAAAACAAATTAATGTTCCTTTCAACCTATTGCTTTAACCAATTTTTTATTACACATTTTTTGTCCGGTTTTACGTAGGTGCGCACATTTGAAACTTTTAGGGGAGTGACGTAAAATATTTTTAGGGCATGAACGGAGCATACATAAAAAAAATGGTTAGGCGTACGCTTATGTGCAGGTGTTTGCACATAATACGTTTTTTTCAGAAAACCTTTGAAAGATTTTAGCTTTCTCATTTTACTCAACTGAAATATTTTAGCTGTTTATTCTAGTTTTTCTTCAAAGCATTTTTAAGCTAGTTTTTAAGCGTTTTGAGCTAGTTTTTCTTCAAATAAAAGCGTTTAGGCGTATACTTTCAGGTTTAATCAAAAGTAGATCGTTTTTACTTTTGCTTTACACAGGTGCATAAAATACGAACTGTCACCAAAAGAGCACAATAATACATTTGAGTACGTTTTGTATATTATAAGTCTTTTTCTAAAAATCTTCTAAGGATATAAGCTGTCTCATTTTAAACAAACACAACTATTTGTGTCTCATTTTACTTAACCGAAATCTATTAGTATTTTATTCTAGTTTTTCTTCAAAGCATTTTAAGCTAGTTTTTAAGCGTTTTTTGCGTTTTAAGGTAGTTTTTCTTAAAAAACGTTTTTTTTTTGTTTTTTTTAAGCGTTTAGCATAGAATTTTAGGTTTTTGCACATTATAAGTTTTTTTCTGAAAATATAAAGATATTAGCTTTTTCATTCTACTTAACCAAATATTTCAGCTGTTTGATCTAGTTTATCTTTTCTCTTTTTCTTTTTTTTTGTTGTTGAGAAAAAAGTATCCAGATGTGAAGCCAAAATATTAGTGTTTTTGTTTAGTTTGTTTTCTTCACTATCTTGACAAACAACAAAAGTACGAAGAACAATAGGGAAATCTTTTTGCAAGACAGTGGAGATAATTTGAATGAATATTTCGGCCCTATGTCCAAGGGCCGTCCTCAGCAAAACAAAAATATATGAAAGAAAAAAAGACTCACAACAACATGCAACCAATAAAACCAAAAATTAAAAATTTTTCAAAGCAGTCCTTGCATCCTTACTTCAGCGAAGTTCAACCAGGACTGATAAAAAGTAAGGTAAAACAAGGCGATTCAATGAGAAGAAAGAAAAATAATTTAAAAACACGTTCTTATTGCTAATCCAGCTTTTTTGGCAGCTAACCTCAAAGGTCTTTTTGTGACCAGTTCTGTGTTAATGTCTATCGGTTTTTTAAAATATTTTGTAAGATCATTTTTAATTAAATTTGTGTATAGAGCATTTAGTGTATATTCCCCCAAGTCCCTATTTAAGGAAATATTATTATTAATCTTAAGTCTGATTTCAATTGATTCTCAGACTACCTGCTTTATGCCTAGGTCATTGCTAATAAGGGCGGATTCATCAAAAAGTATATTGTGGCTAGGATTTTCAAAAATATGGCTGCCTAATGCAGAATCAGATGAAACAACGGAAATACTAGAATTTAGAGCTTTGACTATATCATCTTTATGCTGTTGTATGCGCTTTTCTAAATTTCGGTGTGTTCTACCTACATAATATTTGCCACAATCGCATGGTATTTGATAGACCCCTCTTTGGCGAGTAACTGGGGTTTTATCTTTACCAGAATTTAGAAAATTTATGATTCTAAAATTATTTGTGAATACTACATACAGATTATTTTTTGTGCAAACTTTTTTAAGATTTGTAGTGATTTTTGGGATGTAGGGGAGGTAAATTATGTTTAAGGGCTTGTCAAAAATATCACATGGTAAACTGTCATTAATTTTACGGGAATGTCTCTTCAGTCTACAATTACTTACATTATTAATAAATAAAATAGGATACCCATTTCCAAAAAGTATGTCCTTGATAAAATTTAATTCTGCTGTTATGTGGGAATCAGAACAAATGTTTAGGGCCCGATCGACGAGGGATATTACAACTGCTCTTTTAACTTGTGGGTGGTGGTTTGATTTAAAATGCAAATATCTATTATTTTGTGTTGGTTTTCTATAAATAGTAAAACTGAGTTTATCGAAGCTCCGAATAACTAACACATCTAGGAATGGGATTTTATTTGCGATTTCGATTTCTAAAGTAAACTGTAAATTTCTATCGTATGTATTAAGGTGATCTAAAAAACCCTTAAGCTCATTTTCCCCATAGTTCCAGAGTGAAATTACATCATCCATGTAACGTCCCCAAAAGACATGTTTTAAAAAATATGAATCTAATGCCCAATTTTCAATATGTTCCACATAAATATTCGCCAGTAACCCGGAGAGGAGCGCGCCCATCGCTAAGCTATTAATTTGCTAGTAAAAAGAATTACGGAATTGGAAATACATTGAGTACTTGCTACAGAGTTTAACTAAGGTCATTAAGACATCACAATCTATTCCTGCTGCTGAAGCTTCTATTAAGTGATAATTTTCTTTGATTTTATTTTCTAATAATTGTTCAGATACTGTGACATTAATATTTGTATACATTGAAACAATGTCAAAGCTACTTATAATTGTATTTTCTGATATATTTACGTTTTTGAGTTTTTCAACCAAATCTACCGAATTACATATATATGATTTTTGAGAGTAAAGCAAAGGTTTAAAGGCTGTACATAACCATTTCCCAATATTGGATGTGGGGGCTTTCGTACAAGCTACTATGGGCCTTAAAGGAATACCTTGCTTGTGTAATTTTGATAGACCATAAAACTTTGGGCAAAAGCTACCGCGGGGGAAAAATTTATTGCATAGCTGTGGAGTAAATTTACCATTTTGTTTTAAACTTTTTAGTTCGTCTATTATTTTATTTGCAAATTGATCAGTATGATCATGGGTCATAGTTCTATACGTTGTCTCGTCATTTAGATGGGAATAAATTTTTGTATCATAATCTGTCCTATCCATGACAACCCGAGAATTGCTTTTATCTGCTTTAGTTATAATAATGGATGAATCTTTACGGAGATTAGATAGTATTTTTAGGTCATACAAATTATCTGGTTTTTTATTGGCGGGAGAATTAATCTTTTTTTGATTGTTGTAAAGGGTATCTATAAGACTAGCCCTAACTTCATCCGGGTTGGATATAGATGTATAAAATTTGTGCACAGAGGATTCTAGAGAGGAAATTAAATCTGCTACAGGGGTATGTCTTGGAAGAAAAGAGAATTTTGGACCTTTTTCGAGAATTTGAATTTCCTTTGGTTCAAGCGTTCTAGAGGATAGATTAACAACAGCCGGTCCAGGAGTGAATCTTGGAGTGTAAGTAGGGCTATTCCTCGAAAATTCATATCTTAGGTTTTCCAATTTCTTAATAAGTCGTTCCCTTGATAAGCGGAAATCATGACTAATCAAATTTCTTTCCAATCTAGCAACCTGGCTAAAATCAACAGAGGACAAATTTTCAAATAAAAATTTTCTAAGGATTATCTTTCAGAGGAAATAGTATATCTTTTTTGTTTTTTGTCTTTAATGATGTGTGTTAATGTTTTTAATTGTAGTGTGCGAGCAAATTGCTCTTCTTTCCGGGTATTTAAGTGTAATCTGAATCTTAAAGACTTGGGAATAAGATTTTCAATTTTGCAAGATTCCAAGAATTTTTGCTGGTTCGTCACTGCTGGTCGGGAAAATTTTTCCGTCACTATTTTCACTATCTTGATTAAAGGTTTTCACTGTTAATTGTATATTTTAACAGTTTCATTGTATTTATTCATAAAAAATGGAGTGGGGTCTAAGAAATCATTCATCCTAATGTTTATTCTGCTATTTCATGTTTTATACAACACCTACGCATTCTAATATAGTTTAAATACTTACCATGAACCTTTCGGGCCCACATAGGTGAATCTGTAGTCATCCATATTTTTCTCATCTAAAAACTCATTTAGCCAATCAGACCGGAAATAATGAGGCACTTCATAAAAAGAATCACGCGACTCACGTTGTAAATGCCAGTCCTGTCAAAGACGGAAATTAGGGAGATGGCAACACCGTATAAACAGTCTAGACGTTTTTATGCCTATACGCGAGTTTTGATTCTAATACCTGAAAGATGTGTCTTTGTTGGAAAAGTCAATAAAATGACCCATACAAAAACGAGCTTTGAATTCTACGACACTAATCGAGTCAAAAAAAAAGTAAAAGGAAATAATTTATTTAACCCTTCTTTTCCATAAAAATAAATCTGAAAATCAAAATATCTAAAAAGGACAAAATTTTTAATAAAAATACAATGAAATTTTTTTTTATTTTCTTTAATTAAGGTTTAAACCGTTTGTGCTGTTTTTGGAAGAACCTGGCAAGACTTTCAAGGTCGAATTGGACATTGTTTCATGACTTTCTAAAATCCCTAATCCCTTGCTTTGTCTTCAGGTTTTGTCTGTTGTTTAGGATAGATATAATGACTTCTAAGCAAATTAACTACCTTTTATATTCTAGGGTTGTCTAATTCATATAAACATTCTCTTTGTGTTTTTTCATAATTCGCCACTGCGCTTAGCCTTTAAATTCGATAAAAATCGTTTTTACTTTTGCTTTACATAGGTGCACTTGCAAATATCACTTTTGCTTTGCAAATGCTTTGCTTTTGCTGTGCAAATACATAGGTGCATAAAATACGAACTGTCACCAAAAGAGCACAATATTACATTTGAGTGCGTTTTTGTTCGACAAGCCTTAGTTCTGTGTCTTGAACTAACCCTAACTATTGTTTAATCAGTAAAAAAATCGTTAAGAAATAGCACTACCTATTGTATAACCAATAAAAACAATACAACCTGCCTTATTTCCGAAAAATTCAGGTTGGACTTAAATAAACTTACGCTTTCGAAATATTTAAGTCCAAAGAAATGTAAACCTAAAGAATTCTCTGAAAACTTAAACCCTTTTTTTATTCATTTCTTCGCTATCAGTTCTAAATTTGATCAACATGCCAGCAATCAATCAGCAATGATCATTTTGATCAGCAATGTTTCGCCAGGATAGATCGCTGATCAACATCGTCACCACAAAAGCCTGTACCAAAATTCTTTGTATACATATAGTTGAAGTTTTTTGATTCGTTACAAACTCCCATTAGAATATTTTCTGTGAGGTTACTAGTTGTTCATTTTTGAATTAAAATCAACTTGATGGAAGTGATGAAAGAATTGAGAGCCATAGCTAATTGGAGTAAAGCCAAGATGAATATTCGCAGTGAGAATCAAAGCTGGCATAACCCTTTTTAAGAATTGTAGAAGATTATGTCATTTCACTTTTTGATAGATAGTCTACCTCCATTCTAGGGCAGAACTAAGGTAGACAGGCATGGAATAAGGGTAACTCAAATGAACTTTGCATTACTGGGAAAGCCCACTGGAATTGCAATGGGGATGACTCATGACGGATAATGTTCACTGGACTTGTATGCAAACTTTATCTATTATGATATCGTGTTTTATGAACTAGGTTTAAATGTATGCATCTTTGTACGTTGGAATTGTTGGAGTGAATTATTCATATTTGATTTGTTGGAGTGAAGCTATCATATTTTATTGGTGAACGTAGAATGGTGCTACATAGAATGGTGGTTCTAGAATGGTGCTACACAAACGCGGCACCGAGTGGTATCTTACTTTCATAATGCCCTCGCTGAAAGAGGGGAAAATTCACCTATATCAGGTGAACTTTCAACTTACCTTGAGATACAGGCAATCATTCTCTTGTTCACTGCAACTTTTTTCTTTCTTCTTATTCCAATAAGCTAAGTATTCATCAAATTTCATTTCTACTCTAGCTTGAGCGTCATACTCTCTTTGTTGGCAGTTGACTACTGGGACGGTATAATCCCCTAAAATGATCCAATCTTAAGTACTACTAAGGTGACTTAAAAGGCGCAATTGTTGCACAATCTTAACCTTGAAGGTGAAAGGAAAACTTTTTTTTTGCACTCTCATTAAGAACCAGTACAAAGGTTTTTGCAGGCATTCAAGAGACAGCAAGAAGAACTTAGATAAACCTCTATTTTTCAAATATTTCTATGAGTGGACAAGGAAAATAAAAAGCATATGAACGAGAATTTTGAAGAAAATGATTCCTTTTGGAAAAAAGTAACAGAAACATCTAACTTGTTTCGTTTTTCTTATTTTTTTTTTACTTTAAGTAAGGGTCGTTTGTCGGCATGGTATTGTTTTTGTAGCCATTCAAGATGCAGCAAGTGAACTGAAATATAAAAACTCTCTTTCTAATTATTTCTAGGTGGGGAAGGAGTATATGAAGGGTATAAGCAGGCTATGAAGGATGATTTTGGGGGCGTTACATGGATGAAGTATCGTAGTTTTTATGTACCCCAACCAAAAGAAAAATCGCAGTTTTTGTGTATGAATAGACATAAGAAAGGTTCAGAGGGCGTTTTTTTTTATTGTACTATGATATTTTGTACTTTAAGTACTTCTTAGCGATTAAGCTGACGAAAAATTAGCCTGAAACAATATCGGTTGATTTTTCAGACTCTAAAGTTTAAACACTGCTTTCATACAAATTGACAATATATAGGCCATATTGAATTCTTCTTAAATGAAAATTTAAATCGGTATTAAATTCTCGGTAACTCGGCTGTTTCAGAAACATCTCTGTTAAAAGGGGAAATAGTGCGAAATTCACGACTTTTCTTCCCCAAAACAGCTTGGTATTATCTTTTTTTGTTATAAAACTTACTTGAGCTTGATTTTCTCGGAATTTGAAATTTTCAAAATATTAAAAAACTCTTCAAAGTACTAAAAAATGTCTGGTATTTGTAAAAAATGTAGACAATTAGCAAATAGCCTTGCCCTTAAAAAATATGTTGGGTTTTCTAAAAAAAAAATAATCCTAAAACATTAAAATGAGAGTCAATTGCAAAGGTCAAGCATATCGACCCTTTTTCAACAACAAGGAAAAGGCAAAATTAAAGAAAAGAAAATTTTTAAATGCAAGTAGTACTGTGACCACTGAAAAAAAAAAAAAATACAAATAGCTCTAGTGGCCGTAAGAAGTCTTCCTCATTCAGTTTTATTTTGGCTACTTAAACTGCCTTATTGCTGTTGAGTTGGGAAAACTGTGGTTCTGAAAAATCACAGACAAAATACTTGAATTAGTTGTATTTACATATAGAAACTTTCGTTTAAATTAAATATAGGATTTCTGTGAACTTCAAAAATTGTCATTGCGACATATCTTTAAGATGACAACCCAGAGAAAAATTACAAAGCTAATAAGATTTTTACGGTTCATTGAATCAACATTCTTACACAAAGTTACCATTATTTCCTTCCAGTTTTAGTTCTGGGTTAAACTTGAAGCAGGAGCAGCTATAGAGGAGGGACAGAGGTGGCACTTGTCCCGGGTGCAGAAACTTTAGGGGTGCAAAATGTCAAATAAACATTCCAACGGTTATAATCATATTGTAACTTTGAAATTTTATTCATAAAATAGAGGGCGCAGTTAATAACTGCAAATATTCAATAAATTATTAATTAATTAATTATTAATTGATCAGTAAAATAAAAATTAATTAGAAAATACAAAATAATTAAACAGAAAATTTTAAAATAGTAAACTAAAAAATAATTAAAACATAGATTATTAATATATTAATAAATTACAATTCTGTAAATAAATGAGAACTCTGTTGAATTTGGCCTGAAACTTTTGGGGCGGACAAGGGGAGTGCTAATCAAGATTTTGTTTCGGGCGCAAGAGAAGCCTGAACCGCAACTGACTTGAGGCAAAAAATAAGTTGGAAAAAAAAGTTTAAATTTACCTAAAGAGGCCATAACTTAACTCAGGATCTATAGCTAAAAACTCTTGCAACGACAAAAGTAATGTATTTTACTTACGTGAGCCGTCCTATTTGGGAGAATAGATCACAATAATTGACTAATTGGGTTATTAATACTGAATAATTCTAGCGATCCACATGTACCAAGAACCATATCTAACGATAGAACGAATTTTGTTCTTAACACAGACACGACGAAGTTGACTTGAGCTCTACGTAGAATTTTGCGCAACGTTATTAAAAAGTCAGTATAGTAGCAATAAAACGTAATTTATGTATGAGTAATTATTAAGTTTGAAAAATGGATTAATAAACTTTTCCGGAAAAACCTTTCAAGCTTAATCAGAGCTTGAAGCTTTATCTCCATTCCAAAATTCTAACTCTAACCAGTTTGTTTGTGGTGAATCTGATGATTCTAGACGACAATTACGATGGTTTCATGGATTTTTATGCTAGCCTAGTATAGAGAATGCCGGATGAACCCTGGTTTTTCGTCCCATTCACATCGGCATGGAAAACCAACTTAAAATTATACTTTTACTTCGCTCACGTAACTTAGGTTACTTAGGAAGTTGAACGTTTTTCAACTTAGTGATGTTCACTTGAGAAATTTATTATAGCCAATATTTGAAAAATGGCATCAATTGAAAATATGATCATTGATTTGATTAGAATCAATGTTAGAATACTTGAATAGAATATTTGACGCAACGTAACTTAACCACTTAGGAAAGAAAATTACATATGTGGTGTGATAGCTGCTTAAAAAGAACAACTGTCTTCTAATGCATTTCTAATTTCACCATGGTATATTGTACCTATTTTCGACACTGCAATCTATTCTTTGCTATCACCACTACTAATAATTTCTAGCTAATTCTATAAAATAAAAGTTCAAAATAGGGATAAAATCCTTTTTAATAGACAGTGTATAGAAATTCACAAAAATACCAGATATTTCGGTCACATATACTGTGACCGTCATCAGTAGTAAAACTGTAAAACACTGTAAAAACACTAAAACACTGTTTAAACAGTAAAACACTGTTTAAAAAAGATTTTATCCCTATTTTGAACTTTTATTTTATCGTCATGGAAAGGCAGTGTGGTCTCCGAAATTATCTAGCTAATTCTAAAAATTTAAACCAAAATGTGTAGCACTGTGAATTAGTATCTCTGTTGATACGAATTTTACTATTCTATTTTTATCATTTTATTCTACATTCTACATTGTTGTCATTTGTGTAGCAAAATTTTGATATCATGTAAACCTCGTGTTGTTTTTTGGCGATAGGAAAAAGATGGTTTATTTTCTTGTCGACTTGAAAATTATAAATTTAAGCAACAAATTGAAAATGAAAGATGAGTTGATGACATTTTTTTTTCTTTTAATGATGGCTCCTTTGTGTTCAAGAATGGTAAGCAGCATTAGAATATATTAATTAACTGAACAAAAGAAGTTATTTGTTCAGTATTAAACTATGTTAAGGTATTAAATTCAAAACTTCCGCCAAAAAATTCATTTTGAGTTACTATTCTCAGTTGTCATAAACAGACGCAAATTAAACGCTAAAGACCGAAATGGCTCAAATCAGCTAGGTTTACACTGTTTTTTACGTAGGGTCCGCGAAAATATGAACTTATTTCGTATTGGTGAATAGTTTTTATCTGACTAATCATGCACCGTTTATGGAATTGCGATGTTAAATCATTATTTTTC